>JALMQS010000030.1:6883826-7023741 GCA_024734495.1 Forficula auricularia | reverse complement strand
GTCCATGATTATCAAAGTGGAATAATATCAACTGTATATCAATTGCGTTACATGTGATGCAATAGGTAATATTTTGACAGCAAGTTTCGTCATAGAGATAGAGTGCACTAGAGGCGCCAATTTGACACACACATGGACCCAGGAAATTTAAACCTCATAAATACATAATTTTAATGCTTCAGAATCGATCTTCAATTGCTCATTATAAATTTTGATTTAAAGAAAACAATAGTTAATAGAATCATTTTTACTTTACTATACAGGGTATGGTCAAGTATTGTAATCGTGCATGAAAAAAGTGCTTTTTTCCTTCTTTTTTTCGAAATATCTAAAAAACTGCTGAAAGTATTTTGATTAAAAAAATTGAGCGAAACCATGGCATTTCGATCTACAAAAAAGCTCTAATAAGTGAACATCGAAAAAATTATATTTTTCGAGATAATAATTGTTTTGTCAAAATGTCTGTTAGTTTGTCTGTCCGGTTGTCTGGTTGGGTATCCGTTAGTCTGTGCGTTACCAAATTTTTGTGGACGAGCTAGCTCAAAAACTATTGGGAATATCGAAACCAAATTTCACACATAGTTTTGGTCCATTGAGATTAAGAGCTGATTAGATTTTGGTGCATATCGACCCACCCGGATGGAGGAGGGGTTAAAAATTAAAAATCTAGGCCAATTGAATAAACTCAACCAAATTTTGTATACATAATCAGTGGGACCCCAGAAGTCTAAAAATGCAAAAACTAACCGCCTAAAATTGGTGGAGAGAGGGGGGGGTATAAGGTCAAAAAATGAAAATATAGGCTCTTGTACCAAACTCAACCAAATTTTGTATACATAATCAATGGGACTCCAGAAGTCTAAAAATTGAAAAACTAACCGCCGAAAAATGGGGGGGGGGTCAAAAAAATGAAAATATAGGCTCTTGTTCCAAACCCAACCAAATTTTGTATACATAATCAGTGGGCACACAGTAATCTAAAAATGCAAAAACTAACCCCCCCCCCCTACATGATTATAAATAATTTTATTAAATATTAAATATAAGAGAGAGGCCAAGTTGTATGGTAAAGTCAAGTGGATGGCCACATCACAACACGTCAGCTTATTACTTTACCATACAGAGGGTATGGTCAAGTATTGTAATCGTGCATAAAAAAAAGTGGTTTTTATCCTTCTTTTTTTCGAAATATCTCAAGGCTGAAACTATTTTGATTAAAAAAATTGAGCAAAACCATGGCATTTCGCTCTACAAAAAAGCTCTAATAAGTGAACATCGAAAACGTTATATTTTTCGAGATAATAACTGTTTTGTCAAAATATCTGTTAGTCTGTGCGTTACTAAATTTTTGTGGACTTGAGCTAGCTCAAAAACTAGTTTGAATATCGAAACCAAATTTCACACTTAGTTTTGGTCCATTAAGATTAAGAGCTGTTTCCTCTCCTCTCTCCACTTCAGTGTTTAAAACTTTTTTCTTCCTTAGCAGAAGCATAGAAAAACAATTTATTTTTATATTCTTCTCTTAATTATATTATATTTGTTTCCTTCATTGACCTCTTTGAAACCCTGAAGAAGGAGGGAAGAATCCTCCGAAACGTAGGTTTGAAAGGAAAGGAGGAAGGATTCCAATAAGACATCTTATTTGATGTGTTAATTTTTTCTTTCCTCACTAGCCCCTGGGCTGCCTTCCATTACTTTCAATTCAAAGTTCTACCAATCCGCCTCTCTCCAGAGAAAATTTCGTTGGAAATAAAATTTCTTCTTTGATCTTAAAATTATATCTGTTTATGATTTACTCATTTATCTGTCTTGCCCTGTGAACTCCTACTCTCTCACTAGTTTATAAGCACTGAATAAGCTCAGGTCAAAAGAAATTCAGAAAGCGTTTCAACAAGACAATCAAATGCATTTTAAACTTGCGTGTAAGCGATATCCGGACGGTTAAACGCACAATATTTAAGATCGTAACAATAAGGGCTGGGTAATAAAAACAAATTGATATATATATATTGAACGATTTGAAACAATGCTGAGGTGCTATATATATATAAGAAATAAAAATTGTTCATTTAATATAGTAATATTTAGAAGATTAAGATTTATTATAAACAAAGAATTACTTGATTATACCATAATGTACTTACCCATCTTCAAAATGAATTTTCTTGTTTAGGCTAAGATCTTTTTCTAATGAATAAAAAAAGCAATACAAAAGAATTTAAAAGTTTTAAAATTAGGATCATTTCTAAAATTCTCTTCTCTTTCAGCAAATTAAAATCTTTTCAATCAAGTAATATATTTTTTTAAGCTAAATCTTGTAAAATTTCACTTTGTTAAACTATCCATCTTGACAAAATTAAGGCTTAAATTAGAAACATGATTTAATGATTTTTTTTTTTTTCTATTAGAAAATTATGAACTATTTATGTACAAAACAATAAATTAAATGAAAGAAGTCGACGTATTATAAATATAAAGTATGTATTTTCATGATTAGGATCTAAGAAGGAATAGGAATATCCATGTTAAGTACACTCTTTTTGGCTTATCCAGAAAGAAATTTAAAAACACCGATATAATCTAATTATTATATAATGAGACTAAGCCAAGGACTACTTAATTAATCTAAGAGTTCAAATTGCAGTTAGAAATAGACTTTGAATTTTCAAGAAAATCACAAGAGGTTTGCACTACATCTATTAGATTAGATTCAAGAGGGAATGGATTATTTTTAATATGTGAGAAGGGTTGTTTTTACTCTCTCGGGAATTAAATCCGAGTGATAAAATTAGCAATCCGGGCCAAACCCTGTGAGATGATCCCTCTCTGACTGATATGTCAATGAAAGGCACTAAATATTTCACTCAAAGAAAATTTTGAGGTCTAGTGAATCTAAATTTAAACAAATAGCCATACCGTATAGTTTAAATAAAGGCGGTTGATTTTTTCGCATTTTGAAATTATTCAAAATATCAAGAGCAATGGAATGATTTCTCCTCAAAATTGCTTATTGAAATAGACTTTAAATTTCTAAGAAAAGCATAAGAGGTTGTCATCTATTAGATCCGAGATGGCATGGATTATTTAATTGTATGTCAGAAGGGTTGTTTAACCTCAGCGGGAATCAAATCGCGCGTTACATTTGTCAAAGGGGTTCACCTCACAGGATAGCCAATTGACCCGGATTGCTAATTTTCTCACTCTCGGGTTCGATTCCAGCGGAATTAAAAATAATCTATTCCATCTCAGATCTAAAAGATGACAACCAATTGTGATTTTCTTAATTAATCTCTTAATACATAAAGTGATTTTGAGAAATATATTTTATTTAATATTTGCCCTCTTTTTAATTTACCTGGCTATTATTTTTTTTTATTATTAATAAAGCGGTTTGTTCTACAGCAGCGCCGTTTTCCGCATCCAACACGCCAATTCTCTCTATCCAGGATGTCTTGCTCTTGTAGTTGCCTACTGGTCGTTGCCTCATCTACTCCCTGCTTCCACGTTCGTCTCGGTCTTCCTCTTCTCCTCCACGTCTTTCCGTGGGCGTCCAGGTCCATATTTTGCCAGGGCCACCCTATCTTCCGAAAGCATTCTTTTGAGGTGTCCGTACCATATTAATCTCTTCCTTTCTATTCTATCTATTATGTCGCTTTCCATTTTTCATCCTGTCCCTTATAGTTGTACTTGGGATATGCTCCATCTCGACACTCTGCAACTCCTTCTCATCGCATCCATTTCGGTATTCGAGCGCTTGTAATTTTTTTTCGTTTTTCTTATTCATGTCCCATGTTTCTTGAATTGTATAGGGCTATGCGCTCCACTCATGGACCGATATATATATTTTTGTATGTGTCCCGTTTGATCCCTTTGCTCCACCATTATTGTTTTTTTACTTTCACATTTTATATTCATAGAGACGACGTCTTGCAGGTGGCCTGTCTGGGTCCTGGGACTCTTTGAGAGCTTCTATCTCAGAGATGAAAAAAGTTAATTTAATTTTGTAACTTCTAGGTGGAAGGAATCGATGCCCTTAATAGTTGGAAACCGGATTTGGGATATAAAACCATATATTGTGGTCCCCAGAGGCCAAAAATTAATTGGTTATTGCGTACGTATGTACCCCCTGCGTTTTGCAACCATAAGTGTCAAAGCTACGAAATTCGAAACTTAAGCTCGATATAGGCTAGAACAGCGGTCACCAATTACTTTCATTAGGGGTCCGTTTCTCAAAAAATCATGACCGTCGCGGTCGGGAAGGTAAAAGACTGAACTATTTAAATAATATGTTTAGATACTGTATCAAAGGACAAATAAAACGAATGGGTTCCGGTGCATTATTTTATTAAATAATAAACAAATGTTTTGAATAAAAAGAAGTAAGTACCAAGGGTTTTTACAATATTAATGAGAAAAATGACATTTTTTGCCTTGGACTATCCGTCCGAAGTTTGGAGTAAAGTTTGTGCAGGCTATTGTCATTAAATCTTGGAATTCTGAATTTTAGTCCTAGATAAATAAAGATAAAAGCTGACAATGTTGCGCTCCATGCTCATCCGTCTCACTGACTCGCTTAAAAACTGCTTGCTTCTCGTGAAAATTTGCTGGCTTTCAGTCTGTGGAAATTCCCCCTAAGGACCATTAAACATTTGGTGTTTTTATAAAGTTAGCAAAGGCCTTGGCAGAACGTGTCCTCACAAGAAAAAATGACAAACCCTTAATCTTTATTGGGGCAATAGCCGATTTCCCACCTTTCTATTGTAAACGAGCACGTAGCTACTCATCAAAGAACTTCCGCCTTTAAAACATTATTTCCAAAAACAATTATTATGTTTTGGAAAAATAAACAAAATGGATTCACAACAAAACAATCAAATTACGTACCCTATTTTGTATTGTTAACACAAGGTCCGCATAAAATAGGTCTACGGTCCGGATCCGGACCGCGGTCCTCCATTTGGTGACCCCTGGGCAGAAGGAGTACAGCAAGCCGCGACACTCCTACTTTACACCCTCTTCTTTTATTTCAATCGGATTAAAAATTTGACACAACTAATAACTCATGACACTTGATAAATACACTAATTTTTAAAAAAACGAAATAAAGGAAGGGGGTGTAAATTAGTAGTAATGATTTCAAATAAATGAAAATGTGAAAGTCGGGTGGTGAACACACCAGTTGATTATTATTTATTTTTTTAGATTAAAGAGAATCGAGTTTGCTACCTTTACACTGTGATTCGTTCCTAACAATTAAAGAGGGTTTAAGGTTTCTTTGTGGAGTTTCACAGTTAAAAAATAAACATAAAGTTTGAAAAATTTATTTATTTCAGGTTATTCGCCATCTTCGCAAGTGTACATTAGACTGAGGTCTACCATTTTAGAGTTGTAATTGTAAATTAAATCAAGATACGGTGAAAAATAAAGTTTTGAATAGTTATAAATAAAATACATCACTTTTAAGATGATCTATAAGAATTTTACTATATTTATTGCCAATTTAATTACTGAGGTTTTTTGGGATAGGAGAACTTGTAAATTGTATAAAAAGTTTGAGCTAGCCCAATGGCACAAAGAGCCACTGTAATTCCGAAAAGCACCTTGTCTTTAGCTCCACCTTTAAGGAAAATTGGAATACCATCGTTTTTCTGAAAAAAGAAAATAAATGATAAGACAAAAATAAATTATATTTTTTTTAATGTTTGGACAACTTAGAATAGGTAGTTAAAAAATTATTTCCTGAATGGTTATCATTTGTTGATGGTTAATTTAAATTCATTATGCCAAAAAGTTTTAAGATTAAATACACATATTATTTAATGAAAATCTAATAAGTAAATTGAGACAACTATGGGTGTTTAAATTATTATTATTAATAAATAAATAAACTTTTTAAATAAAACACGTTATTTGTTTCAAACCATGTTAAATTAATTAAATTAATTTTCCAGCTTTGTGTAATGTGATTAATTGGGAGGTGTTTAAATATATAATACTTTAATAATAAATCAGGCCACCACAGAGCCGCGAAAAATGAATAAGAAAAGATTAAATATAGGTAGTTGTTTCACCATATGGGTTTTCTTAGGGTTTTTTTGAAATTTAGATAGGTTATTATTTAAATACTTGCTGCATCGATTGATGGTAAAACGAAATTTATGAACAATATAGTTCCGGAGATATTAAATTCCAAAGATAGTTTTTTCAGACTCTTATACTAATACATTGCACTATACGGGATATCGGAAAGTTTACATACATATTTAATTATAATTAAGAAACTCTTCTTACCATTGTTATAAAAAACTAAACCAACATTAAACAATAACTAATACATTTTTTAAGAAAATTTTAATTCATAGTTACAACACAGTTTCTGAGATAATAATGAATAAATAATGAAAAATGTATAATGAAAAATTTACACTAGAAACAAGCTGGCAACAACGCATTTATTTAACCTAAAAAGTGGGTTAACTTTAGTAATTTTTTTGTCGTTTTTTCGCTTCAGCCATTGTCGCAACAGCTTTCAATCGCTTATTAAAAACGTTTTGTTTTATAAATCTCCCTTTATAATATACTTTATCTGAAATTTCTATAATAAAATATATACAAACTCAGACAGTGTTGCCAGATTTGTCAAACGAGCACGGGATTGGCTAGTAGTGGTACATAAACAGCAAAAGTTTTGGGCTTATGAATTATGAATCCTTATTGTCTGTCGTATATACTCTAGCATTAACTTTTTGCTAGTATTGTCGCGAAACAACTACCTTAATGAAATTCCATCTTTATTTATACCTACATTAGGCAGTGGTTTGGTTTCAGGGACAGTTAACTCAGTGTTTAAAGACTCGAGCCGGTTAAGTCTAAGTCCAGCCAATCCTTTTGTCTATTATAAATTTTTGTCATTATTCTCGAGTTTAATTATAGACAAAAGAATCGGCCGGGGTTCGAAAAAGGGACCTCTGTTTAACCAGCGCAATTCTCTAAAGAGCGAGGCTCCTCTGAGATATCGATCTCTGAACCCAAACCAATATCTAATGTCTATATTAAGATAGAATTTCGTTTAATTTTTTCATTATTTATCTTTCGCGGCTCTGTCATGGTGTTATTATCGAGCTACTATATATATTTATTCATGAATTATGGTCACTACCTATTTAAAATTTTTGATTAATTTTTCAAAATCTTTTGCTCTATTTAGAAGTGAGCATTTTTAAAAATTGGAAATCTCTAACTTAAATAATTTTAATTTGTGGAAAATTGTGCTACACAAGTGCCTTCGACTCAGATACAAACTCTTAAATTTTTATTTTTCTTGCGAAGATACAAGAGACAATAAATTTTATTTTAGGTGTAGCATCTTCTTGGGGACAACTTTTTGCATACTAATCATTAAAAAAATGTAATTAGAAATAAATAATAATAATAATTTTCCTATTCTTTGTTTATTTAATAAAATGATAGAAAACATTCATTTCTAGTAGATAATTCTGGTTAATTTTTTTTTAACTATTATTTCAAGTCAGACTTAAATACAATTTCTGACAATGATACATTCAAGAAAAATATAAATAAAAGATTACCTGCATCAACATTTGATTTCCTCTAATAGCGCTAGTTAATTCTCCATAAGGAGTGTTTGTGCCTGGTACAATCGTTTTTGGGGCTGACTGAGCAGGGCAGCTAGTTTGGGTCATTGGTTGATTCCGAGTAGAAAATATAATTTTTGGTGGCTCTCGTTTTTCTACAGCTGACGGGGACTGAAATACAAAAATGTATTTACAAATGGATAAGTAAATTCACAAAGAGAGAGTAAATATCTGTTCTATTTGTGGCTATGGTCGGAAGGTGGTTATTAGGGGATTTGAAAGATTTTTTTCTCTCTCTGATGTATGCCATTTATGGTGAATTGTAATTTTCAAGTATTCTCACAATGTTTTGTCTCTTAATTCTGAAGCCGCTTAAAATGAAGATACATGTAGATGGAGCTATCGAAGTGCATGGTCTTAGTCTTTATGTCTATGAATGAATCCTTCAGGAGTGCTGTCTCCGATTCCCAGATGCATGGAAATGTGTGGTGACCGAGGGGTGAACCGCGACCTAAAATTGTGTACACCTAGTTCCACTTTCATTTCCAAGTAGAAGACAATAGATTATCTAATGAATTTCAAAGTAATTCCAAGGACGGTGTACACCTAATTCCAATCGCGGTTCACCCCTCGGTGGTGACCAATTAAAATGAACACATTATCGATTTCTTTTGGAGAGATGGGCAAGGTCGACCACTTTTTCAGTGATGCCCCTGAATTTAGTTTTCTATATTGATATTTGTTTTTACTTTTTTTTTTTTAAGTGTTTGTGTCTATTTATTCTTTATTTTCCCCGTATTTTTTATTTTCAGTGATATATTTTTTTTTCTTGACCACAGCATAGTAAGGATCTTATACCGTTCTGCTGTGGCCACACCCTGAGCCACTCATCCGGATCTTGAGTGAGGGGAGGGCCGGTCCTACCATAGGGCGACTGGAGCGGCCGCCCCAGGCACCAAATTCCAGGGGCGCCTCAGTGGCAAAGAAAAATATTTTTTTCGTTTTCCGATATTTTGATTGCGAGCGCGTGGCTAGTACGTGAATGACCTTAAGACGGCAAGGCCCGAAGCTTTACTTAATTAAGTTATATTGTATTACCATAATAAAAATGGAGAAGAAAGAATTGAAATGGTCTTAATTTATGCGGTTAATATGGAAGAAGTGTTATGAGGCTGCCATTGAAATGGAGGCCGCGAGTTTTCCTTAAAGGAATACACACTCGCGAGCTTCATTTTATCGTGCTGTAAATATGTTTAAAAAAACAAAAAAAACAGAAAATGTAGAAGCTAAGAAGTAACTCACCCGGTATATATATATATGAAATTTATTTGGATCAAGCAAAAGACAACGTCATTGATTTTCCTTTATAAATGATCATTTGTGATTTGGACCCTATAGGTATATGACGGGGCAGAGCTTTTCAAAGTTTGTGGTTTGACGACCCTATTTTATCTAAAAACTATGCTTGCAACCTTTAAACTTAATAATATCATAAAAAAAATGTGTTAATTTCAAATCTCGTGAGTTCAATTTGGGGTGGCGAGCCACAGTTTGAAAAACTCTGGGATGGCGGATTGTAATAGATATTTTTTGGGATCAATGAGTGGTTTAAATTCCGAAGATAAAAAAGACTCTCGGATCGAAATATTATTAGTTGAATTCGTTGAAAATATAATGAGAATTTTAGATTCTAATTAATTTCACCATGGATGGCCCAACCCGAGAAAATCTTTCGGAGTGTGTTTAAAATAGTTGTCTATTAATGTAATTAATATTGATTAACGTTTATAAAAAGATAAAGTTGTAAAAGTAATAAATGAAAGTAATGATAAAAATATAACATTTTTGGTTACCAAAGGATAATAGGGCTGGAAATTGGCAGAGCTTGTCAGACGGCCAGTAAAATTGTTGAAGTTGTAATACATGTTTAGTTTAGATGAAGGAGTTTATCGAAAATGCAGAAATCCAAAGATTTCGACCTGTAGGAAAAATTATTAGAATGTGCAAATGGATGGAGAGATTAGATAATCAAGGATAAAAATACTACTGTAAAAGAGAGCAGAGAGACGGAATTAGTAAGCAAATCGAAATCAAGTTGCAAGTTGAAAAGAAAGAGAGAGAGCGGCAAACGCGAAACCAAAGACGCCGCTCAATTTCAATCCATTTCAATCCAACATTCAATTGCACAACGAAACAAATCACTTTTTTACATGATTTATATTAGCTTCACCTGTATTCATGTATCTATCTATCAATATGACTTTTGTTCTGTTAAATTCCACAAACATTTCTCTATAATATAATTTTTTACCTACTCAATTAAAAAAAAAATTATATAAAAAATAATAAAAAATAAATACCTACATTTCATTCTGTTAAATTCCGCAAACTTTTCTCTAAGTAAAAATTAAAAAAATAAATTATATTTAAAAAAAACTAAAAAACATATTTTCTAATAAGAAAAAAAAATAAAACCGACTTCAAAAAAATTAAATGCAACAAATAAAATACACTAAAAGGTATGCAAAATAATTATTATCTTATTTAGTTACAACTAAAACGACGAAATATTTACATGGAATTACTTTTTGAAGACGGTGCCAAACATATACCTTTTATGAATCGCACTCGACCGATCTCTACTTTTAGTACGTTTGGCGGGTATGCTCGCTTATAGGTATAGTTTGCTTGGCACCGACTTCAAAAAGTAATTTCATGTTAATATTTCGTCGTTTAGTTGTAACTAAATAAGATAATAATTATTTTATACCTTTTAGTGTATTTTATTTGTTGCATTTAATTTTTGAAGTCGGTTTTATTTTTTCTTAAAAAATATTTTTATTTTTCTCTTTTTAGTGATGTTATTAATAGTGATCATATCATCAGAACTTGACCAAATTAATATGGCACCATCCATAAGATACCCCCTTTCCAATAAAAAAAGAATCATCGAAATCGGTTCATAAACAAAGAAGTTAGGCCTGAACAAACCTAACAAAAAAGGTCTAATACCAATGAAAAAAAACGGGACCAATCGAAAGCTAGACTGAACCCATTGCAATTTTTTTTTCAAAATCGGTTCACAATTGGCGGAGATATGAGGTAACATAGACACAAAAAAAAAAAAATCAGTCGAATAGAGAACCTCCTCCTTTTTTGAAGTCGGTTAAAAAGTACAAAATATATATGTAATTTCTTGATTAATTCTGAGAATTTTTTATTTATATATATCTAGAAAGAGTCATTGAATTTGAATGTTGATGCAAAAATAATTGTTGGGCAGAATGATAATAATGTTATATATTGTAATAATCTTCGATGTGAGGGAATTTTTCTCATCTTATTAAGATTGTTCCGAGGCTGATGAAGTTGACATATTTGTAAATGTCGAAACGTTCCTGGGTGACAATAGAATTAAGAAAGATAAAAGATCAAAAAAATTTTGTCAAACAAGAATAAAACTAACACCTATTTAAAAGAGAATTTGTATCCTCAAAAAATTTAGATAATATATGTAATACTTAATCAAAAAGCTTGGGGCACTTTGTCGAAATTAATTAAAAGCAAGGTGAACCGCGAATTGAATTATGTGTACACCGTCTTTGGAATTATTTGGAATTCATTAGATTATCTATTGTCATTTATTTTCTTCTACTTGCAAATGAAAAGTGAAAGTGGAAGTAGGTGTACACGATTTTAGGTCGCGGTTCACCCCTCGATTAAAAGTAACGAAATTTTCTCTGGAGAGAGACGGACTGGTAGAACTTTTAATTGAAAGTAATGGAAGGCAGCCCAGGGTGGAAAGAAAAAATTAACACGTATCAAATAAGGTGTAATTTATTTTGGAATCCTTCCTCCTTTTCTTTCAAACCGACGTTTCGGAGGATTTTGCCCTCCTTCTTCGGGGTTTCAGGGGTCAATGAAGGAAACAAGTAAATGCTGAGAGGAGTCTTTGGAATTATTTTGGAATTCATTAGATAATCTATTTACTTGGAAATGGAAGTGGAAGTGGGTGTCACGATTTTAGGTCGCGGTTCATCCCTCGGAATTATCTATCATGGTTGCTTTATATTCATTTCTTAATGCAATTTTTTCTTAAAATTCCATCGATAAAGGGAGAAATTGTCCCAAAACATTAAATTTTAAATAAACGTTTTCAGATTATTTTTTATAAAAGAATAAAATTTGAATCATATGTGGTTGAATCAAAACCAAACAAGTGGTTGATTAAATAAACAATAATTAAAAGCCAAGCGAAGCTCGCTCTTCCAGCTACTAAATTTATAAAACAATCAATAAAATTTATTAAAATAAGTAGTAATAATCAATTTTTGAATATTGGAAATTCTTTTATATAACTTATCGTCATTCAAATAAAAAGAAACATTCGTTATAATTGAGATATATTATTATTTATCCGAGAAATGAATAATATTGTTTAAAAAATATCCATCTAAAATAATAAATTATCGATAAGATTAAGTTAATCAATTATCATATTTATCATTTTGCTAATTTTCATGAAATGGATTTGATTTCAAAAAAAGGCGCGTTTCGAGGAGTGTGTTCTGGGTGAGATTTGGATCATTCCCCCTTTTATTTATACAAAAAAATTATTCCATCAACCACCATCAACTCTTTAGTTACGTCAAATTTCCAACATGATTCTTAATCATTTTTCCTGTTCTAAAAAACCCAATTTTATCTTTTTAAGATCTTATAGTTTCCTAAAACAGAGTTATTCGAAAAGAATCTATGTTTATCCGAAAAGACTTGGCTCTTCGACGAGCGGCGATTCGGGATCGAATTCGGGACCGGGCGGCAGAAAACCGAGAACCCCAAACCGAGTGGGTTCTCAGGAGGGCCATCTTCACGATGTCCCAGCCCCCGTCGTCGTTCCAGAAGTCTGGCCCAAGGTCCCCCTCATCTCCGTTTCTAGGAATCCGCTTTTTCCAAGATTCATCAAATTAGTCGAGGTATTTGCACAAACAAATTCCTTTTCTAAATTACCATTTAAATCAATCAATTGCTTTCTATTTCAGATATCCAGTCCTGCACTCGCCAATATAATAAAAAGAAAAATACAATTAAATCAGCCCTACGCCGGTGTTTTCTTACGAAAAAATACTGAATACGAGTTAGTTTGAAACAATTTTACTAATTGATTTTCTTGATTGATTATCGCATACTACTAAGTAAGGGCCAAGGTAGTCGGTTTAGGCGTCTTGCTTGCTAACAATGGGCAAACCTTAGAATTCACCTTGTTCCCGGCCAGATAGCCAATCAGATGACAAGCCCTTTCGTCTGATTGGCCATCCCATCTGGCACAAGGTGAATTTAAGGTTTTTATGTCTCCTTGTTACTTTAACAAAGACTTTACAAACCGACATGCTACAACTGGCCCTTAAAGGCATTTGTCCCTGCCTATGTAACTACATACCCATCTCCCTACCTATGTCCGTCCCCAGGGGATGGGGGTGGGGGTTGGGAGGTGGGGTCCAGGGGGCTACTACTGCATTTGTCCCTGTGTCTGTACCTATATCATCACATACTACTAAAGGGCATTTCTCCCTGTCTCTGTATCTATCTATGTTTGTATGTCTCCCCCAGGGGGTACGGGTCCAGGGGGCTATTAAGGGGGATTTGTCCTTATATCTGTACATATATATACCTATATATATAGGTGAGGGTTGGGATTCAGGGGAAAGGTGGGGGTCCAGGGGTAGGTTCACTGGGTTGGGGGGTGATCAGAGGCGGGGGAGAAGTTCCGGGGTTGGGGAGAGGGTCGGTGGGATGGAGAGTGGTTGGAGTGTACAAGTGACGGGGGGTCCAGGGGGCGAAGCCCCTTGGCTAGCAAGAGGCCCACCTAAGGCGGTCCTTGCAGCTAGTTATATTATAAAATGGAAGCCACTCCAGGGATAAATAAAAAGATGATTCTCAAAAAAAGAAGATTTATTGGAAATTTTTCTTTTTACAACTTCTGAACCGATGTTTCGGAGGACCTTCCCTCCTTCAGGGTTCAAAGGGTCCATGCAGGAAGTATGTAATAATTGTTTTGCCGAGAGTAGTAGAGTTTTTGATCTTAAAGAGAAATCAACCAATTGTTTCATATATGACTTGTGACTAGCTTATTATAACAACAAAACGAATATATCTATATCCAATCGGATAAGTGAACCCATGAGAAATAACTGATAAAATATTTCCAGTTAAAAAGACTGATGATGAAGGTCAAACCTTCGAAACTATAGTCTCAAATAAATAAATTATTTATATATATGTTTATTTGCATCAAGCAGAGGAAAATCCCATTGATTTCTCTTTTAGGAAAATTATTACATGCTTCCTTCATTAACCCTTTGAATCCTGAAGAAGTGAAGATCCTCCGAAACGTAAGTTCAGAGTTATAAAAAATAAAAATCTCCAATAAATCTTCTTTTATTGGGAATCACCTTTTTATTTATGCCTGGACTGGCTTCCATTCAGTCCTTAGTTTTATATCCTTTTCCGAGGAAAACCATCTAATATTATATTATAATTTTTTGAACTTAACACAATATTTTATTTTTAATTATATAACATTTAAATTACTCATTAATCGAACAATTCGGTTTAGAAATAGTTTACCTTTATTAAAATTGGTAAAAGGCAGTTTTTTGAAAAAAAAAAAAAAAAGTATTTAGAATAAGCTTTTTCAGAACTTATTTATTTTTAATTTAAATGTACATATATATCTTAAGTCATTTCGCATCAAAGAATACCTATCGTGATTCTTTGTAAAGAAATATGGACTAATTCCATGCCCATAAGATGTTCATATATATTTATTAACTTTCTCGGAATTCGCCTAAAATTTATTTATGATTTTAAATCTCACTAAAGGTTCGATTGGTATTATTAATAAATTAACTAGTTCTTATCTAACTTTATAAACTCTTGCATCATTTTGTAAAGAAGATATCTTTTTGTATATAATTATTATTTTTATTTTATAAAATTGATTCAAGTTGAATGTTTTTAATTTTTTTTAATTCATATTTTTTTCCAGAGATACTACAGAAATAGTTAAAGATCTAGGCGAAGTTTATTCTATAGGGACATTCGCTCAAATTCATGAAATGCAAGAAATTGGAAACAAATTACGATTAGTAGTTGCAGCACATCGAAGGATTAAAATTATTTCCCCACTTTATGATGATTGTGAAGAGGGTACAATATATCTTTTTCTTTCTTATCTATCTTCTATCTATATAAATAAAAATGTACTGTTACGCTTAAGTGATACGTTGAAGGATCTCCGAAACCTCTTCACCGATTTCTTTGAAGTTTTCACACAACATTCCATTCAAATACACCAGTGTTTTTATATATAGTGTGTTTATAGATATCACACCTGTGACATGTAAAAAATATTTTTTTCGAGGAAACAACGACTGGGAGGTAAATGCAAACAAACAAGATGACCGATAATAGCTTTTTGGAAATCTTTCAACTGTCAATATTATTTTTGGTTAAGGGAACCACACATTATAAACCTGGCCCAAAATTTATATATACCAATCGGAGCACCAAACGCACATTGTTGCGAATATAGTTTCGATACTTCCAGTGGTTTGGGCGTGAAGCATAAGAGTTAGTCACAGCAACGCGTCGTCGGGTCAGCTATTATCTACCGTCTTTTTCCAAAAATAAGACACTGTCTTACTTTCTTTTTTGGTCCAAAATACGCGCTAGGGCTTATTTTCGGGGGAGGGCAAAAATAAAAGTATATTTATATATTTTTATTTAATATTTATTTTACACAGAATACAGAAATTTAAATTTATTCAATTACAGTCATGTCATCTTCTTCTGGAACATCGTCATAAATAAAATTCTGAATTATATTCTGATTTTCTTCCAAATCCAGATTTACACCCCTGGAGTCTTCCACGATTCCCTTTTTGTACTCGACGGAATAGCTCTTTCGTTTTGTACTCATTTTAACTGGGGTTAAAAATTATTCACTTTATTTTTAAATAAAATTACGTATGAGGAAATAATCAGACTTACAAGACTGAAATGAATGAACGTTGTATACCTGCACTGTCGCTCAATGTAGACTGCTGCCTTATTTTGTATTTTTAAGATAAATTCCAAGAATTAATTTGAAACCAACTGTAGAGGTAAACAATTAATTTCTCGGAATATTTTGTTTCAAACATTTCTCTGAAATACGAGTATTAGGAAAGCTAAACATATTATTACTTATACTTAATAAATCAACAGCAGATTTTAACGAATTCTTTTTGTCACATTATTTTAACTAGGGATTATTTTCGGGGGATGTCTTATTTTACAAAAAGTTCCGAAAATCACGATAGGGCTTATTTTTGGAGGATGTCTTATTTTACAAAATGTTCCGAAAATCACAATAGGGCTTATTTTCGGAGGATGTCTTATTTTCGGAAAAAGACGGTTTATAAATTTTAACCATAAAACGAGACGCTCCTCGCCAGGGGCTAGGTGACGCCGGGCCGAAGGCCCGGCGTCATCTATATTTTATAAACTATTTAAAATTTGATGCTTCGTTGGTTGAATTGTTTATCAGGGAAGATGTTTCCTCCGAAAGCACTTAGATTACACATTTTATTTCAATAAACTCAAATAGTCTATCTTAAGACTTTAATCTGCACGACTCCAGTAGGGGTCTAAAAGTCGTGCATTCTGATGAGTTTATCTCATTAAAATAATAAATTATTGGCGATTCTACGGTAACTGTGGCGCCGCGATCTGACGATGGATTCTTATAGTACCCACCAAAATAAGACGAAAATGAAGAATACCATTTTTCAAGATTTCGCTTAGTTTTCGAGATATCCAGTTTAAAAAATATTGTTTTTTTTATTTATTTTCTCTTATTTATCAATTGTTTTTTTATAGAAACCACGGAAACAGTAGTATCACGGGGGTTCCGTGTGGCACCGCTATCTCACGACGGATTCTTTTAGAAAATGAAAATTAAATAAAAAAGAATTAGTAAATGCCCCAAAAAATTCGAATATATAAAAGTCGTTTCCTGGTTCGGTTAAGATATATTCAGTTCGAGGTTACTGTAGAATCCCCAAATTATTTAAATTTTATTTTATTTTTCATTCATTTCTTATTTTATTTATTTGGATATTATTATAAATTTATTCACCTATTAAAAATAATTGATTCAAATATTTAAAAATAAAATGTAACAATTCGTTGTTTGACTTTGAAATTTTTTAAATAGAAATTGAGGCGGACATTAAAAGGCGAAGTAGAAGAAAAAAATTTTCTAGTCAATTAATACAAAATAATTCTTGTAATCCAAATGAAAACGTAACACATGACCACCTGAAATCGGAGGAAGAATCAAATGTTGAAGACAAAAAAATGGAATCTAAAAAATTAGATGAAGTTTTAATGGTTGAAGTAGAAAATGTTATTCATGAAAAATTCACAAATTCAGAGGAATTAAAAGTAAGTATGATGTTTAAATTTAATAGCTCATTATCTTCTGATCTTTAAAACTAATCACTTTTCAGGCATTATCACAAGAAGTTATTAAAACAATAAGAGATATTATTACAATGAATCCCCTGTACCGTGACTCTCTTCAACAAATGTTAAATCAAGGACAAAGAATAGTTGATAATCCAGTATATTTATCTGATCTTGGAGCAGCTTTAACTGCAGCTGAACCTGCCGAATTACAACAAGTATTAGAAGAAACAGAAATTCCTAAACGTCTAATGCTAACTCTATCTTTATTGAAAAAAGAATTGGAATTAAGTCGTCTTCAACAAAGAATTGGTCGTGAAGTTGAAGAAAAAGTGAAAACACAACATAGAAAATATATGTTAATGGAACAATTAAAAGTAATCAAACGTGAATTAGGTATAGAAAAAGATGATAAAGATACAATAGAGGAGAAGTTGAAGGAAAGAATAAAAACAAAAAAAGTCCCCCCGGCAGTTAATGAAGTTCTAGAGGAAGAACTTAATAAATTTCGATTTCTTGAAAGTCATTCTTCTGAATTTAGTGTTACGCGCAATTACCTTGATTGGCTTACTTCAATGCCTTGGGGTGTGACTAGTCAAGAAAACCTGGATTTAAAAAGAGCCTCAGATATTTTAAATGAAGACCATTATGGAATGGATGAAATCAAAAAGAGAATTTTAGAATTTATTGCTGTAAGTCAATTAAAAGGATCAACCCAAGGAAAAATAATTTGTTTTTATGGCCCGCCTGGAGTTGGAAAAACTAGTTTTGCAAAGTCTATTGCACGAGCTTTAAATAGAGAATACTATCGATTTAGTGTAGGTGGAATGACAGATGTAGCAGAAATAAAAGGTCACAGAAGAACTTATGTCGGAGCAATGCCTGGGAAAGTTATCCAATCCTTAAAAAAGACAAAAATTGAAAATCCATTAATTCTAATTGATGAAATCGATAAAATTGGTAAAGGTATTCATGGAGATCCTTCCAGTGCATTGTTGGAAATGCTTGATCCTGAACAAAATAAAAATTTTCTTGATCATTATCTGGACGTACCCGTGGATTTGTCTCATGTTTTATTTATCTGTACTGCAAATATTATTGAAACGATTCCGGAGCCGTTGCGCGATCGGATGGAAATGATAGATATGTCTGGATATGTAGCTGAAGAGAAGCTTAATATAGCAACGAAATACCTCATTCCACAAGCGCTTCGTGAATCTGGTTTAACATCAAAACAGATCATTATTCAGGATGACACGCTCACTAAACTTATAAAATATTATTGCAGAGAAAGTGGCGTTCGTAATTTACAAAAACATATAGAAAAAGTTATAAGAAAAGTGGCTTACAAAATAGTTAAAAAGGAAATCGCTACTGCCTATGTCACTCCAGACAATTTGAATGAATATGTTGGAAAACCTATTTTTACTCATGATAGAATGTATACTGACACTCCACCTGGAGTTGTAATGGGGCTTGCATGGACTGCAATGGGTTAGTAAAATTAAAATACTGGAAAAATCACTAGTGCCCTCTACTGATTTTATTATTAATTGTGTGTAAATGTTATTTTGTATTTTTAGGTGGTTCTACACTTTTTATAGAAACAACTTGGAGGAAGCCAGCTGACGAGAGTTCAAATGAAGGGTCGCTTGAGTTAACGGGACATCTTGGAGAAGTCATGAAAGAATCAGCTCGAATCGCTCTTACCGTGGCTAGAAGCTTTATGGCTCAGAATTATCCTTCGAATAATTATCTAACTAGAGGCCATCTACATCTTCATATTCCTGAAGTAATTTAAATATATTTTGATATATATATATATACATACATTTATAATAAATATGAATTATACTATCTAATATATATATATATATATATGAATTATAAAATATATATGAATAATAAAATATATATATATTATAATTCATGTTTATTATGCCAACGCATGTTAAATGCATCATTTCCGTATTTCACCGAAACTAAGCAATATGTAGATCAAAAACCTTGGTTTTCATTCACCGATCCTTGGAAAAACTTATTGTGGCTTACTATACTCACGTGCAAAGAAATGGAATCACTCTCTTTTCATTAATTCAATTATACTTTGTATGTTTCTTTGTAATTTATTAGAAATTAAAATATTTTTTCTAAAAGTTTCATTTTTCAGCATTTAATAGGCTCTCTAGACTATGGCTCAACTTGAGCCAAACATGTTGGCCACCAGTAAAACGAGTTAATTTGACGGTGCCTCCACACAGAGTTCCAAGTGTTGGTCCAATGTCTAAGACCTTGTGGAAACGACACCTAGCCACTGGGCAGTCTCGTTGCGTAACATTGGCCCTCTCTTTGATATATCGAAAAAACCACTCCGAAGGCCAACCATCGCCAACCAATGACCAATATGCTCAACCCCTCTGACCGTTGGTCGTTGGCTTGAATTGTTCAAGTTGGCTCTTAGTGTAGAGGAGGCATAAAATAAATGTAGCATGATAACCTAATGGAAATATATTATATTATTATTATTATATTTGAGAATGAAAATTACATTTAATAACTCGCAAGCGAGGTGATTCCATTTCTTTGCTCGTGAGTGTAGATAATATAGTGAAAAATTTTTATTGATTTTTTTAATGTATATAAATAAATACACATCTTTTATAGACTAATCTAGAAACGTTTATTAAATAATCCAGACATTTCAGAAGAAATTCTCTTTATCAATGTAAAATTCAAAAAATAGTTGCTTAAAAAAAATGAAAATGCAACTATTAATTAAACTTTAAAAACTATAGTTGCTTATCATTCTTTTTTAAAGCAACTATTTTTTCAAATTTTCCATTGATAAAGGGAAAAAATTTCTACTGAAACGTCTGTATTTTTTAATAAAAGCTTTTAGATTGTTCTCTAAGATTTGAATTTATAGAAATTTTCCAGTTATTTCACACACAAACAAACACATAAATAACCAATTTTTTTTATTTCACTATGGATCGATCCAACCCGAAAAAATTTAATCTTAGATATTAAAAAGTTCAATCCACTTGTCTAAGTCTTAAGACAATATGGCTCATATAAATATTTTGTATTTTTTTTTTTTAATGATAAGGATGTAAGAAACTCATACTTGGCATATCCAAGGAGGAGCGATACCTATATGTCAATAACGTTTATGGAAAACCGTGTTGGTTTATAGTTAAACATATTAAACACAGGAATTATTTGACGGACGTTTCTTTAAGAAACACCACTATAATCCGTCAAATAATTTCTCAGCCTATATGTCAAGATTGACTCTTGTATCCAAAAAGGAAGAAAGGGAGATTTCAAGGGTTGAGTAGAATTCAAAGGTACTTGTGAAGCCGGGTATTAAAGGTTTAAAGATTATTTCATGAAAGATGGAAGAATGAAGAGAAATATAGTTTCTAGAAGTCATAGGGATAAACGAATTGACGAATGAATTTGTTTCTAATTTGACTGCGAATGTGTTATATATTATTATATCTTCTTCTTTTAAGTGCCATATTAGATCTCCCTCACGTTTCGGCTCCTCTCCACATATACCCGTGCGGAGTGTGTTTAGCTGTTTTTACACAGATATATGGGGGCTACTTTTTAACACCGGTTCCGAACAGCTAGTTTGGAGAGGTTACTAAGCAATTATACTCTTGGTAGGTTGCCATTGCTTTCCAAGAGGAGGCGACTGCAAATATCTGATCTGCCGAGACTCAGTCTCGAACCAGCCTACTTCGAGTCAGCGACCCGACACTATAGCCACTGACCCACAGTTTTGTTTTTTAAGTGTTTATTAGCCAAAAAGATTTATATACATTTTTTACAATAATATCCCTAACACTTCGGAATATGGAATATTATTTTCACTGACCCACAGTCGCCTCATATATATTATTATATAGTATTACTAATTACATTTAAATTAATTTTAGGTGCCACACCTAAAGATGGTCCAAGTGCAGGTTGTACAATAGTTACAGCCTTACTTTCTTTGGCTAAAAATCAACCTGTTCGTCAAAATCTTGCTATGACGGGAGAAGTTTCACTTATTGGGAAAATTCTTCCAGTAGGGGGAATTAAAGAAAAAATAATTGCTGTAAGTAATTTATCTAATAAGAATAATTTTCTCTTAAGTTAAAGACATATTCTAATATTAATTCATTAATTCTAGGCTAAAAGATCTGGAGTAGAATGTATAATTCTTCCTGAAGAAAACAAAAAAGACTTTACCGATTTACCTGAATTTATTACAGATGGTATTGAAGTACATTTTGTTCGTCATTATAATGATGTATTTAAAATTGCATTCCCCCAATAATTGGAAATAAGCAAATTTTTTTTTTTTTTTTAAGTTTATTTTGTTTCAATAAGATTATAATGAAAATGATATGTTTGAATATAATAAAAAAAAAAATATAATTTTCAATATTTATTTTTTATCGATGATTGATATAATGGCTTCGATATATTTCTCAAAATCTTCATTATTGTTGTTTGGCATTAACCAATTCCACTTTTCATAATCATCCAGGTCACACTCGGAAGACACATCATCGATTCCTAAAATTATATATTAAAAGTTATTACCTATATAAGAAATATTTTTATAAAAGTTACCGAATAAAAATTTAAATAAATAATTTGTTAAAACGAAGTTTAGTTTTTGTCTAATCAATTTTTCCTCATTTACACAATGAAATGAAAAAAAAAAGTTTGGTATCTAACATTTTCATACTATGTATACCTAATGTTCTAATATAAAAAACAAGTAATGAGTTATTATTTTTTCCAAAATCTTATGATGTTCAATTATGATTGTTTTTATAAAAAAATTCTATTTATTTTTTACTTTTACTTATCTTAATATTATATGTTATGAGTTATGTGGAAGTATTGCATTTTAAATTAGCATATCGTCGCCTTAGGGCCGGTTGTATGTCGCAAAATAAATGTTTTTTACCACTAACCAAGGGTAGATGGTAAATGGAGGGGATGGCCAATCAGATGCAGGCGCGGATCCAGACTTCTGATGGGGGGGGGGGTCGCCGGCATATAAGATCTACTTTTGATCTCAGAAGTGTGTCGCGATCGAATTGTCCAAGCGGGGGGGGGGGGGGCAGAGACCCCACCCCCACTATAGGAATCTTTATTTTCTTCAATTTTAAAATTTAATGTTATAAAAAAAATTAAATAAACATATAAAAAATGTTGATCTCCAATGCTTTGGGGGGATGGGGGCGCCCCCCTGGATCCGCGCATGATCAGATGACAGGAACTTTCAGTGCCTGTCATCTGATTGGCCATCCCAGTCCCTCCATTTACCATCTACCGTTTGTTAGTGGTAAAAAGCATTTACTTTGCGACATACAACCGGCCCTTAGAGTGTAAACCTGCTAAATCCATTTTTTTTATCATATATGGCATATTAATACCGTTCGAAAGAAGAAGAGATGCAGCATCGTCCAAGTAAAACTGCGGCAATTTTACGGCAACTGTGGCACTGCGATCTGACTATGGATTCTTATAGTACTCACCAAAATAAGACGAAAATGAAGAATACCATTTTTCGAGATTTCGCTTAGTTTTCGAGATATCCAGTTTAAAAAAATACTGTTTTTTGTATTTATTTTATTTTATTTTTAAAATGTTTTTTTTATAGAAACCACGGAAACCGTAGTATCATCATGGGTTCCGTGTGGCGCCGCTACTGACGACGGATTCTTTTAGAAAATGAATATTAATTAAAAAATAATTAGTAAATGCCCAAAAAAATTCGAATATGTAAAAGTCGTTGCCGTTAGAATCTAACGCCAACCTAATAGCCTAAATGCCAGCCCGAAATGAAGATATACGAGCCGAAGTGAATATATCTTAACCGAACCTTCCAAAGTTTGATCGGGAATCCATTTTTTTTTTATCTAAATGAACCGAGATGATGAATAGAACGGAACCCATGAAAAGTTCTAAAAGTGAAAATTGCCAACGCCCACTGGCGCTCACTTGAGACAATTTGAGACATCACAGTCCATAATCTCAATTTCAGTTCAAATTTGTAGTTTAAAATTTTAATTTTACTTTCCTAGTTATTTTGTCTAGTTCTAAAAGAATTCGTCATCAGATAGGGGCGCCACACGGAACCCGTGATACTACGGTTTCCGTGGTTTCTATAAAAAAACAATTGAGCAATAAAAAAAAATAAATACAAAAAACAGTATTTTTTTAAACTGGATATCTCGAAAACTAAGCGAAATCTCAAAAAATGGTATTCTTTATTTTCGTCATATTTTGTTGAGTACTATAAGAATCCATCGTCAGATTGCGGCGCCACAGTTACTGTAGAATCCCCAAAACTGCTACTTAAAATTACGATCGTAAGTTGTAGAAAAAAAATGTGAAAAATAGTTTCTTTCCATAGCAACAATATTAAATTTTGTTTGTTTTTTTTTCTCTGCCCTGTAAAATTTCCTTGTGAGTTAGCAGGTTTACTCTTTAAAGCGACGATATATCAATTGCAAAATATATTTAATAAATATTTTTTAACAGCAAGTATAAAAAAATTTACCATAGATATTTTGACTAACCTTTAGAAAAAGTCCATCCTCGTGCTTTTCTACATTCATCAGAAGCGGTTATACGGAATGTATGTACCCGGTCTCCAAAATTTTCTTGAAACCATTTTATATCAGTTTTTCTGCGAATATCACTAATAATCCATATAGGTTTATGAGATTCTAAAATATATATTAATAAAGTTGTAGTAGATAATTTGCTTTTCGGAATTCAGATGAATTTTGAGGCTTATGTTTTGTAGATTAAGTAATAAGTTAATACGAAAAATATTTATTTAATTCCCCCTAAACCCACCCTTTGACCAAAATTATTTTTTGATCTTAAGTAATTAAAAAAGTTTTTAAGGAATTTGGTGTTGGTACTTGGTGAAACATTTTTTGATAAAAAATACTTAGTAGGTTTCACATTAAGATATAAAAATAAAACAAATTTATTTTTGGAGAGATTTTAATCTCGATATATATATTTCGGGTGGCTAACCCATCTTCCATAAGTTACTTTCTGTTGCTCCTGAAGCAACAAATTTTTTATCCAATAAATTAAAAAAGTCATTAAGAAACGTAAAATCCAATTTAGTTGCCTGAGATGTTGACATTCAACCTATTATCAAAAATGTTTCTCTCAACTTGTCCCCATTTACCTAAACTATTTCATTGAAAAGATTAAGTTTGTCAAGAGTAACTGAGTTGTTGATTTATAAGGAGAAATCAATGAGGTTATTCTCAGTTTGACGCAAATGGGCATATACTTATTATAAGTGAATATATAAACACGAGCTTTTCGTGCGTGCCTTCGGCACGCCCTCGAAGCTCGGCCCTCCGGTCTGGTGCCCTGTCCAAAAATTTTATTCCTCTTAAAACACCACACTCCAAATGTATACCTGTAAACTCCCGAAAATACATAGTCTCTTAAAAGTTTCGCCTCATTTTCGTCCTGACACAGCTACAGAAATGAGGCTCTAGATATGAATCTGAAAGTATTTTATTTTTCTATAATCTACAGCATTGTGATATTTTTTGTGTAGAAATAGATTTATTTAAATATGTGGTATTGTGTGAGGAGGAGAATTAATTATATTATATCATTTTTTTAAAATTTGGGATCTATAATAGATATAAGGCACCAAATATTTAAAAGAAATCAGGTGTTGTTTGCATGACAGGCTGCTCCAGTATTGCAATGAGAAACTCATACGGGCATGCGTGTCTTAAGTCGTTTAATTTTGTCGAAATCAAAAAATAAGAATAACAAAATTTAGATTTTTAAAAAATTATAAAAAAGTGGCAAATTATTAAAAAATAATAAAATAAGATGTGATTGATTTCTTTTTCTGTGCGCAAAGAAAAGCGAATTGAATATTTAATTTTTGAGTGGTTAAGTGGGGGGAGGGGGGGTAATAATTATCAATATATTTAATGTTTCTTAATTTAAAATCAATTGGAGTCTTTCATTTCAAAATTTGAGTCCAAGTTACGATTATATTTCAAATTTGCCGCAAATATACCGAGGGCGCTCTCTCTCGGCAGCATTACGTCAGCGTTGCGGCAAATTAATCTAGACAAATATATATAGTATACATAGATATAATTTATCTGTTAGAGACTATAGTTTCGAAGGTTTAACCTTCATCATCAGTCTTTTTAATTATTCTATTTTTTCTCATGGGTTCAAATACCGGATTGGATATAAGTAAATTCGATTGTTATAATAGTAAGCTGGTTACTTTATAAAACAATACTTTACCCATGCTTCGCATTGGATAAAGTAAAAACCATTCGTTTATAAAGTGATCAGCTTACTATTACAACAAAACGAATTTACTTACATCCAATGGGGTATTTGACCCTGAGAGAAATAACAGATAGAATATTTCTAATTAAATCAAGTGATGATGAAGGAAACATTTATATTCACTTATATACTAGGTGTACAAGTATGAAATTGGGATTTGAGAAACAGATGACGTACCAAATCAGTGTGTAGCACAAAGATTTGACATAGATGGCACCGATGGGTGAACCGCGACCTAATATAGTGTACACCTACTTCCACTTCCACTTTCATTTCCAAGTAGACGACAATAGATGAAGAGGCATTATTACAAAATAATTCCACATAATTCCAAAGACGTGTACACCTAATTCCAATCGCGGTTCACCCCTCGGATGGCACTTTGTTGCTCCATCAACAAGTGTCGCATATTAATCATCAATTGCTTTTACTTTATTTCTATTCGAGATGAAAAATTTTTATAATGTTTTTTTTTTGGCATTGTCAAAGGAGACAGGAAGTAATTATGATTTGAACTACTTTCATTGACTTTTTGTTACCCTGAAGAAGGAGAGAATAAATCTCCGAAACGTCGGTTTAACAAATAAATGTAAAATAATAAAACCACTATAGTCTTATTTTTTTAAAACCACAGTGGACTGCTTTCATCAACATCCAAGTGCATATTTATACCAGTCCGTCTCCTAAAGAAAAACTCTATCAAGTAGTATTAAAGTTCCGGCTGATGGAATACCCACATCTTTCTCTATAAAGCTCACATACCTCAAAGATCAGTAATCGGCCTAATTAATCTTAACTTCTAATCCGATTCACTTTTAGATTAACGTATGGCCGATTATCCGTCAAAAAATAACTTAATAAAAATTAAATAAGAAATTATAATAAATATTTAACCATTAAATTCTTTTGTATTATCAGAAATCATTTCAATTGCTCTTTTGCAAAAATATCCAGGATCTTTTTGACGTATTTCTTCACTCCAATTAATCATTTCTAATCTATATTCTTCTTTATATGAATCCGAACTAATTAACTTGTCATAATCTAAGTTTTTTAATTTAGCCCAATGTATTTTTATTGGAGCAGATATTTTGATAATTATCGAACGATCTTTACCGATTCTAAAACAAAAATAAAAATCATAAATAGAATAAATTTATTTGTAAATATATATATTAGTATAGTAGGAAATATGATTTGTAAGGCTTTTTAACTTTACCATACAGGGTATGGTCAAGTGGTATTGTAATCGTGCATTAAAAAAGTTGTTTTTTTGCTTTTTTTTTGAAATATCTCAAAAACGTCTGAAACTATTTTGATAAAAAAAATTGGGCGAAACCATGGCATTTCGGTCTACTAAAAAGACCTAATAAGTGAACATCGAAAAAATTATATTTTTTGAGATGAAAACGGTTTTGTCAAAATGTCTATTAGTTTGTTATTCTGTTCTTCCGTTAGTCTGTGCGTTACCAAATTAGCTTCAAAACTAGTGTGAATATCAAAATCAAATTTGACACATAGTTTTGGTGCATTGAGATTAAGAACTGATTTGATTTTTGGTGCATATCATACAAAAATTAAGGGGGGGCGGTAAAATTTAAAATTATAATATTTTCAAACTAAAAAAAAACAAGAAAAATGAAATATACTATAAAATGGACCTATAATAACGAAAATATTGTTTTTTGGCGCCAAAATTAGGGGGAGGGGGGTCAAAAAATAAAAATCTAGACCATTTGAGCAAACTCAACCAAATTTTGTATACCTAATCAGTGGGTCCCTAGAACACTCAAAATACAAAAACAAAAAGCCCAAAATGTGGGGCGGGGGTCATCAAATGAAAATCTAGGCCCTTGGACCAAACTCAACCAAATTTTGTATACATAATCAGTGGGCTACCAGAAGACTAAAAATGCAAAAACTAACCTCCCAAAATGGGGGAGGGGGGGGGCAAAAAATGAAAATCTAGGCCCTTGTTTCAAACTCAACCAGAAGAGTATGGTAAAATCAAGTGGATGGCCACATCAGAACGTGTCAATTTATTTATTATAAATCCTAATTAAATTTTAAGGAATTTTTTTTATATTTCATCAAACTGTCTCTCAAGATTAAAACCTTAGAAGAAAATTAAAATTAAATAATTAAATAAATAAAAGCTATACCTTTCATGAAGAAGATTTGTAAAGAAATCTTTTCCTGACTTTCGCTTGCCACTGAACAAGAAAATATATTTGGGCCGATCAGATTCCATAATACTATAAATAAATAACATGTTAGAATTCAATACTTAAACATTAAGATATTCCTGATTGCTATAAAACTTAGGTATAGGTATAGGATGTGCAAGGATTTTTACATAATTTTATCTCTAAATGTTTCACTTAGGGAAAGTGGTGTAGGTTTTAGGTGAAACATGATATTAATTAATAAAGTAAAGGGAGTGTAGCTTCACAATGAATAAAATAAAACTCAAAGAGGTTTATACAAAGTCAATATATTTCGGATTATTAGTCCATCTTCAGGAGTTTACAAATATTATTAGTTTGTAATTTGTAAACTCCTGATGATGGACTAATAATCCGAAATATATTGAGCTTGTATAAACCTCTTTGAGTTTTATTTTATTCATTGTGAAACTACACTCCCTTTACTTTCTAAATATTTCTATTTTTATTAATTTCATACACAAAAAGAAATACATTTTCTAATTAGATAATTAGTTAAAATGTCTTTCCAAAAATTAAAAAAAAATTCCTCTTTGTTTAAGCCAAACAAATGACAACTTGGAATGAAATGACATTTAACCATAAATTTAGAATAATCAAACGATTTTAAGAAGAAATTTAAATCTATATATATTATAAAAAAATTCAATATCATCAACAACTTATAATATTTAATAATATAGAATATTTATAAATTATTCAAAATATAGTCACGAATTCACAACTTGAGAATAATAATACCTTTAAAGGTGAAAAACGAATGAAAAATAATAGTCTGACAAGTTGTTCTTGAAGATAAAGCCAACCCATTTTAAAGAATTGATATTATATAAAAAAAGAAATAATTATAATAAATTTATGAATATTTCATTTAAATAATAGAGTTGAAATGTCAAATTATTTTTACTCATATGTCATTACGTGACGAGTTCTTTTATCTAATCTTTTGTCAATATATATTTTAAAATATATTCAATAAAATGATATTATACTCATAATTTAAATCATTTTATAGTGATTAAAATATCAATATCTAAATATTACTAGAATTAAAGCGAATAAAAAAAGTGAATTATTACAATTAAATTAGATCTTTTTCAATAACTTTTAAGGAGTTAGGTGTTGGTTCTATGTGAAACATTTTAATATCTTTCTATCTATCTACTCTTATTAAACGAGCAAAACTAGTATATTTATTTATTTTTATATATATTTGTTTATATATTTGTATCTTAGTTCTATTTTGAAAACGGCTCTACCGATTTTGATGAAATTCACGGGTTAGGGGTTTTTGGGTTGACAATTCGATCTGTCATGGTCTCATCTTCGACAAAATTGTTTTTAATGGGTTTTTTCGTAATCAAATTAATTATTCTCAGGTAGAAAAATGGCAATCTTGGGATTTTGAAAAAGGTTACTCTTTTTACTTTTGTACCCAGGCAGATAATGGCTTGGGTTAATTCATTGTTCTCAAAGGCCTTGAAGAAGTATTGTGATTGTGGTTTTTAACATATTTTGTTCTACCTAAACGTTAGAATTA
This sequence comes from Forficula auricularia, assembly GCA_024734495.1. NCBI lineage: Eukaryota > Metazoa > Arthropoda > Insecta > Dermaptera > Forficulidae > Forficula > Forficula auricularia. The sequence goes on along the minus strand of JALMQS010000030.1, from coordinate 6,994,495 downwards.
TTAATTATAATTATAATTGTTTTTATAAAGAACCTTATTTATTTAATAGAATAAAAAATAATCAAGAATTTATTAAAAAAATCTTTTGCATAACCAGGTCTCAATTTTATGAAAAAATAACACATTTTAGGTTTTATTTATTAACAATTGGATGAATAAAAATTAATCATGTGGTTGAATCAAAACAGGTGCAGGAGGTGGGGTGCAGTGGTGGGGGGTCCGGGGGTAGGGCGGGGTTTCGGGGGTGAGGTCGAGCGGGGGTGGTGGGAGGCGGTACAGTGGTCGAATACTATATAAATTTGTATTTTTTAAATTTGAAAACGGCTCTCAAATAAAAATCGACCAAATTAAAAATAATATTAAAATAAAGCTTTTAACTGAAGGAAAAGTTACCGAGCATCGCTCGGTGCCTCCAGGTACTAATAATAAAAGTTGAGTTTTGAATTCGATATATTTCGGGGGTGAGCCCATCATCAGGAGTCAGAGAAAACTGATTACAAATTGGAAAAATAATTTTACAAATAACAATTTTTTTTTTTTTTTTAAATGCATGTGGTGAGGGGAAAGTGGGGGGAAGAGGAGAAAGTGTACTAAGAATTAATATTTTCAACAAATGGAACAATTGAGTTTTTAACCAGCTGATGGGAAACTATACCTGCTATTACAAGAAGGAATGGAATGGTACCTGAAAAGGGTACAGTTACCCTAATAATATCAATATGCAATGTGCGAACAATAGAAGGAATGTTTAGTTAATTTATTATAATATATAATCAATAATTGTATTTTTATACACTTCTAATTGGTTATTTAAAACATTTGAATTATTTGAGAGGGATATTTTAATTTCGGTGGATTCTAAGAGATCCAATTTAAGGCCTTTTCTTTAGAAATGAATGGGGATAGGGTTATTATTAGAGGTTGAATGATTGGATTCATGTAAGTGAATTGCGAAGGCTGAGGTCGAATCTATATTAATGTTATTATCGGATCTATTGAGACGATTAAGAGCTCTTACATGCTCAGAGTAACGTGTTTTGAATGAGCGGCCTGTCTGCCCTATATAAAAAGCATCACAATCGTGACAAGTCAAATTATACATTCCTGATTTGTCTAATTTATTGTTAATTAATTGGGAGCCTAAGTTGTTGTTTTTGTATAAAGCAGGAGTAATTCCATATGATCTAAGAGTATAAGTTAATAGAGATGTCAGATGATTAGAAATGAAGGGTATTCTTCTATATATTTGTTCAGTTCCAGATTGTAATGAGTGTAAGTGTGAAATAGTGAATTTACGTTTCATTTTATTATAAATTTTGTTAATAGCCGAAATATTATCGAATTAAAAACTCAATTTTGTTTTATTTCTTTTTTTGTGAAACCTACCTCAAATCTTGCTCAAGTTTTATCATTATAGATCTTTTTCCCCGGCGACAGAATGCGATTGATATCATCATCAGCCTGTCGATAGCGACAATCCACTGCTGAATATAGGCCTCTTCCATCAAATGGAAGGGGGTTGGCATTAAGTCACCACGCTTGCCAGACGGATTGGTGACTAGGAATCAGATTATAGCCGGTCAAATATCAATGCAGGGACTCGGACTCGAACCCGGGACTCCTGCTTAGAAGGCTAGTGTCTTTAAGCTCTCGGATAATCCGATTCCCTGCGATTGATATAAAACTGAGGATTGCATGGAGGACAGTTCAGGGGTAATTAAAATTTTGATTAAGAAGATTTATTGGAAACTTTTTTTTATTAGGAATCATCTCTTTATGAGAGATTTCAAGTTACCGATAGAAATAGAAATTTTCTAAGAACATAACAAGGTAGCCAATTGGCCTGGATTGCTATTATTGGCGGTCAGGTTCGATTCCCGAGGGAGTAAAAAACAACCCTTCTGATATATTATTAAAAATAATCCATTTCATCTCGGAACAATAGATGATACCCTCTTGTGATTTCCTTAGAGAATTTAAATCTATTTCTATCGGCAACTTTTGTACTCTCTCTCATATTCAATTTGGAAAAGTCATTCATTGACCTTCGAATTTTGAAGAAATTTAAAATTCGAAACACTCATCCATGGGACGTGCTTCCCCCACCACCTACAAAACTACTACCCCTATAAAAATCGAAACTCCATTTTATTACGAGGCATCACTTATGTATTTCTCATTAAATTATTTAATTACTTCCAAAATTTGTCCATTCTACCAAAAAGTTAGTTGATCTCTAATCGGAATACCGAAATTGAAACCTTGTGGTGGATAATCAGCTGGCCGGCTGCCCCCCCCCTAAGAAAACTCCCTAACTACGCCAATGCACTCAACCACCTTTATTTTAACTATCTGGTATGGCTATGTGTTTAAATTTAGAATCACTAGACCGCGAAATTTTACAAGTGACGATTTAAATCTTTGAGAGAAATATTTAGCGCGTTTTACATATGTCAGGGGGGTTCGCACTTCACAGGGTAGCCAATTGGCCAGATTTGCTTTTATTGGCGCTGGGTTCGATTCCTGAGGAGGTAAAAAACTACCCTTCCGACATATAATTAAAAATAATACATTCCATCTCTGATCTAATAGATGACACCATAAGTCTATAGAAGCAGGTTGACGTGCGTATGAGTGTAGCAGTAGGAAGCCCACCTAGATATCTTCGTTTTCCTTTTTTTTTTAATGAAAATGATGAGAGAAGGAGTTACACCAAAAAGGTGCATCCCCTAAAGGCCTGGGTTGGTCCCTCCATCGTGAAAAGAAGAAGAGGGGATTTTATGGGCTGGTTAGGGGTCGAAGGTATCTGTGGATACGGGTCTTAAAGGCTATAAGTCGAGGGGAAGACGATGCCTGGGAGCGAGTTCCAGTCTCTGGAGGTCATAGGGATAAAAGAGTTGGCGAAAGCACTTGTTCGATTTTTAGTTAGGGCCGGGTCTCCTATTAGTTTTATTGCTCGCTTCTGAATTGGATCCAGTGTGGCAAGAGAATACTTGGAGGCCTCTCTCCACAGATGAGAGCCATATTCGAGACAGGGACGAATTTGAGCCTTATACAGTGTAAGAAGTTGACTGGTAGTAAAATAGCGTCTAGACCTAAATAGGAGTCCAAGTTTGTACGCAGCAGCTTTATCTGGTTGAGATATGGTCATTCCAAGAAAGGTCAGACCCCAGAGTGACGCCTAACATTGAAATTTTATCACTGAATTCCAGTGAGTTAGAATATCCTATATCATTACATGATAAGGAATATATATGTGAAAGTAAAAAGAAAAAAAGGTTGCTTTCTCTAAGGTTTAGAAAACAACACATGTATTTATTTTATTTCGATTTGTTTTAATTTATATATTCTCACCAGCTTAGAGGCCCCATTAAATAATGTGTCTAGGGGCCCTAAGGTGTCTTAATCCGGCACTGTTTATAAATTTTTTTGAGATAGAGCCCTCAAAAAATTTGAACTCTTTGAAAAAATTATGAATATATTGAAAATTATTACTTTTACGTTGTTCAAGATCAAGGTCAAGCCGTGATTCATTTTTTTTTTTTATTAAAATAGTTTTAGACCTTTTTGAAATATTTGTTTACCTATTTGTAATTCAGTATTTTGTTGAAATTCTCTATTGATTCCTTATGATATTCAGGTAATAAATATTTTACTCTTTTCTGATAAATGAAGCTCCCACTGCAGGAAATTGAAACTCTTTAATAAAGGAAAAAAATAATAAGTGAAAAGTATTATTGCATTGTTTATTTTGATTCATTTTTTAATAATCAACTTTATTTTCATTAATAACATATTTACATATATTCAGAGATAGTATTCTAGACAGTCTTTGAGTGAAATAAAATAAAAAAATAATATTAAATAGAAATCAGTGACAATTTTATAAAAAAAAAATAAATAAATAAATAAATATAAATAAATAATAATAAAACACTTGGGATGTATATTGAAAACTTGAAATTGATTATATATTATATTATGTGATTTTAGTACAGAAAATATAAAGCGATTAGGTGAAGTATCCACGGGAAGAACGATTGAAGCTCATTTTAAGTAGATTTTCAGAAAGCAGTAGCATTCATGTTATTTTTACTTTCATTTTACCATCTACTAGATACATATATGGGTTAGTATTGCATTCTTTATCTTACAATGAAAAGCTTCTAGTGAATGTGACAAATTATGAAAACATCTTCACCAATTTTTATATCAAAGAAAATAACTTCTGGAGAGCAGAATTAATTAGAAAACCTTTAAAAGGCGACAATAAAATAATGTGTCTTCTGCTGGAAAAATATTTTTTTTAATTTATAAATTTATTTTACCAGCAGAAGACACACTCTTTGAATGTCTCCTTCTATTTATAAAAATTCTGCTACTCTCGGCAAAAAGAAACTTTCCATTTAAGAAAACCTTTATTTTGGTTGAAAATACGCGTTCTTCCTCTAGATTCTTCAGTTCTAATAAAAAATATGGGATAAAACAAGTTATTCGGGTCAATGTGTGTGTTGTCTGTGTTAATTAAAATAAATTTCGTTAAAAAGGTCATCATTACAATAAATTACAATAATGTATATAACAGTTATTTATGAACTGTGAACGGGTTTTATGATGAAGCTCTGTGGTTCTATTAACAATTTGGAATGTTATATCGGATTAGACCAGCCTTAGAACTAAGAAACAATTCTTGGGGTGACAAAATGAACGTTTTCAATCAAGGTTACGAGATTTAGGCTCTTATTTTGGAAGCCGTTTTAAAGTGTTTCGATATGTTGTATTAGGACACCTCTGCTTTGTATTTCGAAATTAGTTGATTAATTCCCGCTTCATCAATCAAAACATGAAAATGGCTCCAAAAATAGAGACCTAAATCAGAATAATTAGAACATTTGAGTGTTTTATATTTTTATTTTTTGAAAAATAGATGGGATTTTTTTAATGATTTTAAAAAACAACTCACACGGGCGTCGCCCTAATTAAAAAAAAAAAATAGATAGATAAGGTCAATTTAACCCTATTTCTTATTAGATAATTATGTAGGCATATGTCGCAGAGTTATGATTAAATTGGTTATTTGATCAAATCACTAGGGGTTTGATCAAAGCTCGGTGGATGACTAAGGCCCGGTATTTCAATATCAGTTCATTATTAGCCTTGGCCCTAATCTTTAGTTTAGTATTTTTATGTGAATTTCAATGTAAATTCAGATGTTGAACCAAAGAATAATCTTTAAAATCTTAAACATTGCTTTGGTTAGCAGTCAGTTACTTAAACCAAAGCTTAAGATTGGTTCGCATGGCATCCACGAGGCTGCATAAGTAACAAATATAAATTTTGTTAATATCAAAATTTCAAATATATTATATATATTTACATAAAGGCATATTGTGTTTGAGAACCTATTTTATTTAAAATTCACTTGAGGAAATTTTATTATTTAAATTTTTATAATAATTTAGATTACATTGTCCTTTTTTTATTTTATTTATTAATTACATTTTTTACACTAATTACATCTTTTATTTATGTAACACACAAATTAGTAAACTGTTTAAATTAGGTATTAATTATTTATTCACCCACAGCTGAATTCGGCTTATTTTAAATGACTACTATTGGTTGATTTTTTCCAACACATGGTTGCCAAGTTGCCATTTCATCCAATCTTCGGTTTTAATTGACAAAAATACCTATTTATCAATGTTATTTTATCATCTTGCTAAACAGCTTAGAGATTTGATCAAATTATTAGATTGTTTCAGGGATATATAAAAATCGAGATACATTTAGTCATCCACCAAATAACCAATTTAATCATAACTCTAGGGCATATATATGTCAGGGGGGACCCCTCCGGCATATATAAGATTAAATTGACCTTATTTTTTCTACTTATTTGTTTAAAAATCAGTATAATATATTTTGTAGAAAATGTTAATTAATTTTCGACTTGAGGTGCTTGATCAAAGCCTTAAAAATAATCAATCATAAAGTGTTCGTAAAGTTCACTTGGTAGAAACAATTTATTATACTCTGCAAGAAGTATCGTTATCGCCTTCTAAGGCGATAATAAAGAAAATTAATTATATTTATAATTAATAAAATACAATCTTCAAACGTTTCGGGATAAATTCTCAATTAAGATATATATATATATATACATATATATATATATTTTGTTAAAATCTAATTTAAAATATTGGGTCTTAAAAAAAATTAAACAATTTCTATACTAATAGTTTAATAAATTACAATGTAAATAAAAATGATAGGTAAATTCTACTAATCAGAATTAATACTTTTAGTAGGATAATGTTATGAATGAAAAGAGAAAATAATTTTGATATGATATTGATTTAAATTAATATTAATTACATCTTTCTTTTTGAAATTTAATTTGATGGTCAGGTTCATGATTTTAATATCTTTTCCGTCCATTGTTTAGTATCCTTAATAGTATGAATAGAAAAGTTATTATTGAAATTTCTTATTAACATTTCAGCCATTTTCATGTATTTATTGAAATTGCGGGAATTATGCAAATCTGAGTATTTTCAGTATATGATTCAAACCAGGCCTGATAATTTCGATTGATTTTCTATTCACACTGTTTTTCTAGTTTGGAAATAGCAATGTGAAAATTTTAGACTTATTTCCAATAAAAATATAAATTTCCAAAATAATGAATCATATATTCGTTTTTTTAACTATAAGGCTTTTAATCCCATTATATTTTTAAATAATATTAAACATTGTTTGTATATAGAGAAATATATCAAATGCTTGAAGAATGATATAAAATGATCAGATAATTGAACTTTTATAGATTATATAATGATTATTATTTGAGACGTAGGAATCATTTGTTAACTTGTGTTTTATATAATCTCTTCACTTTAATACAATAAAAAAATAATAAACTAATGTAGAATCTTATTGATATAAATTACAGTTAGATTTGTTTAATTCCTATACCTTTAATTGAATTGTCTATTCTGTTATAATTTCATGTATATTTATGTATTTAATTACTACCTTCTTTAAATGTGAAAAAAATAATATATATATATATATAATATATATATATTTAAATAATAAAGTGCAATGTTTTATTTATAAAATAAAATAAAGAAATCATTTTTGAAATATTGTGATTTTAGACAAATTAAAAATAATGTGAAATAAATTGTTAATTAAAAAAGTTGTATATAAAATAAAGTTATAATAAGTATAGAAATTACTTTAATGCCATTATTAAAAAATTTATATATGGTGTTTAAAAAGTAAAACCAAAATAATCATTAATTTTTAATGTCATAAATTAGTTTTTGAATTCAATTATGATAAAATCATAGAAGATGTGAGTCCCTAAAGAAATGAGGTCTTTAACTATCCCAAAGGCAATACTATAATGCAGTAAATAGAAGATAATGAATTAGGAATGATTAGAAATTGAAATATGCAACCCCTTTTATTTATTTATGACATTCGCCTTGCGGCCGTTTATGTTCAACTAAAATACAGTTTAAATACAATTGATTTGTTTTATTAGTACATTTAAAAAATGACTATTTTGTGTGTCTGCCAAAAAAATATTTAAAAATTACAAAATTCTAAGGCATTAAATTAATTTATATACCAATTAAATAAACAAATATAAGATAAAAGGATAATGGAATTGAACCATCCCGTGATAAAAATATATTTTAATATTCAATTAAAGTTTAATAATAATAATAACTATATTGATACTGACAAGCCCCTTATTAAAATTTATATTAATTTCTTAGTTGGTTAAAGTTAACAAATGATAGTTTTATAGATATAAAATAAATTAAAATAACATTTAATTTTAGTATAGAATAACCATCTCCTATGATCATCTATTTCCAAATTTAGGAAAAGAAAGAGTAATTTTAACATTTTAAAATATATTGATAATTTTCAAATCGTATATTAATTTTGAAATAGTATTGTTAAATATAAAACATTCTGTTTTTTGAATATATTTTTTAAAATTGACGAATATCAAAGTACCAAATTTTTGCATTATATTGGCTTACTTATTTTTGCGAAACTAAAACTAAAAATACTAATATTAAAACAGATACCATTTAATGATATTAATTAATTTTCTATTTAGAGGATAACAATTGAATAGATTTGTTTAATTAATACGAAGGTAAGGGAAATTAAAATTGAGCTTTTTCGTTAAAATTAATAATTTTGAAAAAAAAATATTTTAGGGAAATCAAAGTGAAAAATTTTTCTTTGAACCGAGAGTACATCATGGTTTTTTAAATGATTAAGTAAAATGACTCAATGGAATTTATAAATATATGATTTTAAAATAAATATATAATCACTGGTATATCTAGAAATTTATTTCTAGAGGTGAGGGGTTGTCGTCCTCCAACTTGATATTATATATATATATATTAAACAAATACAAATCTTTATAAAAACGTTTAATAAAAAATCAAAACGTTTCAGGAGAAAGTCTCCTTTTATCAATTGAAAGTCTTACTTATGTAAGAATTATAAGGCAACTATAAACATATGGGCAGTTTATTTTGAAAGTGGTGTAGGTACCTTGAATATAAATAAAAAATATAAATATTTGCCAAAATAAATTTCTCACTAAAAATTCCTAATAAATCTTAGAAAAATAGTCCATATCTCTGTCTGACCTTTTGTTAATTGAATTTTTCTTGCTTAAATTTGGTTCATTTCTAAAAATAATATTATTTCTAAATTGTGTTCTTTTTCCAAAACTTTTGGTATTAGAAAAGTCAAAATTGTGTCCAGATTAGTTCCAAGGCTAGGTAGCATGGTACATTAGGAATTTTCTGTTCAGATTTGAATACTTGTGTTCGTAAATTCAGGATTTCAAGAATTGTTTTATCTGACCTATATAATATATCACAATCTAAACAATTGATTTTGTAAATTAAATTATTTTGATTTAGAGATGGTTTTATCTTTTAATTTCGAGAAAAGGAAAGAGAATTGGTTGATTTGAAAGTGGTATGAATGAATATTGTGATCTAACAATATTTTCTTAATATTCACTTAAGCCTTTTATACGTATATGGGAAAGAGATGTATCTTAAATTTTCCTTACCCCAGTCGTCCACTGGAAACGACAACGCGCTACGGAGATGAAGCACGACAATTAGCAAATGGAGTAGAGTAGTATTAGTAGTAGTATTTACTAAATAAAGCATCGCCGTAGTGCGTTGTCGCTTCCAGTGGACGAACGGCCTTATTAGTTTCATTTGCTTTGGCCAAAGATCTCCTTTTTTTTTTTTTTTTTTTTTTTTTTTTTCAATAATAATGATGAGAGAAGGAGTTACACAAAAAAGGTGCAACCCCTAAAGACCTGGGTTGGCCCCTCCATCGTGAAAAGAAGTAAAAGAAGGGTTTTTATGGGCTGGGTAAGGGTCGAAGGTATCTGTGGATACGGGTTTTAAACAGCTGAAGGTTATAAGTCGCGGGGAAGACGGTGGCTGGGAGCGAGTTCCAGTCTCTGGAGGTCATAGGAATAAAAGAGTTGGCGAAAGCGCTTGTTCGATTTTTATCCAATTTGACAGAGAAGCGGTGCTGAGCGTTGGAGCGTGTTAGTTAGTCCTTATTAAAGAGACGACAGATGATTTGTTATAGCTATTTCTAATAAATGATTCTCTAATAATTTCAATGTTAGTATTATGAATCTTTTATTTAGATAGCTTCAATGTCCGTTTTATTTGCTCAGTAACTAATGACTTTTTTGACAAGTGGGGCTAGACATAAAATTCAGATACTTTCCCGACCATGTTAGTTTACGAAACCAATCTACAATATCCAATTATCCTCTAATCTTCTAATATTCTTAAACAAAAAGCATAATTTATTTTTCAAATGTGAACTGTAATTTGTTTGAAAACTATTAAGTATTTTTAGTGTACCTTGTATTTTATTATAAGGTGATGGAATAATCAACATATCATTTATAAAAAGGTATATTGAAAGGTACTTTATTAATTACTTAATTCATTAAGTGGGGCATAATGTTGACTTTTCTAATCACAAAATTTTAGATAAATAACAAAATGATAGAAATTTTAAGCAAGAAAAATCCAGTCAGACAGATATGGACTATTTTTCTATTGTAAGAATTATTAGTAATTTTTAAAGAGAAATTTATTTTAGCATATATTTATATTTTTTCTTTGTCTTTAACGACTCTCATCTCCAAGACAATCTATAATAGAGTCTATTTTTCAAAATATTTTGATTTTATTTTCTAACATAAAGCAACTAATTTTCAAATTCTCAATTGATAAAGGGATAATTTTTCCCGAAACAGTTTTAATTTTTTTATTGAACGTTTTAAAACTGATTTTATAAAAAATTGTATTTATTTAATTCAATAAAACAATCAATAATTTATTTTGAGACATATTATGTTAAATATAATATAAAAATAAATAAATAAATAAATATCTTTTGTTAAATTTTAATAATATTTGTCTTGGAAATAAAAATCATATCAAAACAATTATAAAAATATTTATACAAAAAATTTATTATTTAAAAATCTTAATAAACTTTTGTAAAACAGTTAAATGTGATTTTCACTGCTCTTACAAATTTAAATTTTTTAAAAATAGTTTAATGACATTTTTGTTGATACGCCAGATTGCGAGACAAATAAAGAAACATAAGAATTAACTTTATATAATTTTTATTCACAAAATTGAAAATATGGAGCGTAAAAATATGAAATTATACATATTTATTAATAATTATTCTAATATTTTTATGTGACTAAATCTAAAATAGAATTTAAATTTTAGAAATAAAATAAAATTATTTTGCTTATGAGATATTTAATAAAATCTATCGAATATATATCTAAATATTTGCATTCTCAATGACTCAACATTATCGAAAATAAGAGAAAAAAAAAAATTGGCGAAGTGTCAGTCAAATCACTATTGATTGCCTCAGGTTGGATTGAGGTAAGTTCCAACACGAAAGAGGCAACTTTTGACTCATCTCGGTTGCCTCATTCGAGTTCAAAAGTTCCAAGAACAATTTTCCCTTTATTAATGAACATTTTTTTAGCGTTTGTAAATATAAATATTCTGAAAGATCTAGAAAATTTTATCATTGTTAAAGGGGACATTGTTCATGAAATGCACCCACGAAGAGATATTACTTTTATAAGAGCAAGAAAACCTTTTCATTTTATACAAAGAGTTAGTGTTTGGTGTGATTTTTGGTCAGGAAGTGTTGTTATTGGACAGTAATTTGTCGAAAATGAAGTAAGATGTGTTTTTGTCAATGGGAATTCATATCGCGAAATATTGTGGTACGAACTGGATGATATTGAATTAGAAGACATATGGTTTCAACAGGTTGGTGTCACTTGCAACAAATGGATTGATTAATATGCGATTAGTGCATGCAAAATTTTCTGGTCGAGAAAAAAGCAGATGCCAATTGGGCAATAAAATCATGGGATTTGGTAACTTAGGTCGTTTTCTTTGAGATTTTGCCAAAGGTAAAGATAATGTCAATAATCTACAAATCATTCTGAAGTTAAAGGACTACAGGTGTTATCGACGAAAAAGAGCAAAATCGAAAATGTTATAGAAAATTTTGCTAAAAAAATCGGTGATTTTTATCTCAATGTTTCTTTCTATGTGTCAACGTTATATTGCAACCAATAAGTTTTTAGAAATTTTGCGTTTTTTATTAAATTATTTTTAAACCTCTTGTTGGAACATACAGGGTGACAAAAAAAAACCCGGTTAAAGTTTGATACGACCTAACACGGATATATATTACCGTTTCCAATTAATTTTTGTTTTATCGGATTCTCCACACTTTTTTGTCCTAGAGTATGTATTTTTCAATTTAATATTGCTTAATTATTGTGTTTTGTAGAATGTCAAACAAACCTGATGCAATTGTGGAGCTTTTTCGTTAGTGTGAGATTTTTGCTTTTTTAATTTTAAATCCCACAAAAAGATCATTACAAATATTATTATAAGTAGGGGAACGTGGGGCAAAGTGGGATACCTAAGGTCCTTTTATTACCTACTCCTTCCATTTTGGATATTATTTGCTACTTTCTCTCCAGTAGTTTATCTACAAAATGGTGTAGTATAACTTCCCTAATTTCAATAACTTTTTTTTTTAACAAGTTTTAAAGAAAGATGCACACGTGGGGGCAAAGTGGGATTTTGGTGGGGCAAAGTGAGAGTGTGCCATCTCACTTTGCCCCTTATGAAGACATAATGATAAGAACCATTAATTAGCAAGAAGTTTTAATGAAATAAGCACAAAGCTTCAATCATAATATTCCTCTAACTCCGAGATAGCGTAAATTTCCCTTGTCTTACTAACTTGCACGGGCATTTTTACTCGGCCTATTACATCTGCCCATGGATAATTTAGTATGTCTGGTGGTACCGGCCACTTCCAGAGTTTTCCTGATGGCGTCATTGCAGATATCACTGGTTCGCGTTCATCCAATTGCACTACCTTGCCTGCAAATACTTTTCCTTCGTACTTGAAGGCTAGGAACTCCCCAACTTCTTTTTTAGCAGGGAGCAAATTGCATGCACTCCTCTTCTTGTGCGCTCAAATCATCGTCCCCGTCATCTTCACTTTCCTCGATTTCTCCCATATCAGACTCCTACGTGGACGAATCCAATTTTAATGTTTACTTAGCCCTTTTCGGTTTGTTCGCTGCCTTAGCTGTCTTGACATCAGAATCTGAGTCAGTAGCATCCAAATTTTATAATCATCCAAATGCCTACAAACGATCATTACCTTCTCAATTATAAACATTAAAATGTAAATAAATCTATTTAACTTACTTAATCTTACATCAAGCAGTCACAAAAATGAAAAAACTCATAAAATGTTGGTTGGTAAACAAACAAATGTTTTTCCGTCTGTTATTAGTCGCAGGGCTGCTAACACATCTTTTGCTCCAGCCAAACAACGTTCCCACATTTTCCACTTCATTTTAAAAGACAATCTCACTTTGCCCCGTGTTCCCCTATATTAAAAGTTGGAAATTTAATTGATTATACATCGAGTTTTAAATCCCACAAACATATTAATATACGATATATTAGAATTTGGCAATTTAATTGATTAACTCAAAAATTGTTATTTAATTAGAAAAAATAATTATACGGTATTTATTTATATACCTATAATTTTTTCGGGGGGGGGGGGGGGGGGGAGAGGCCGTGTACTATATATATTAGGGCGTCCTAAAAAAATCAAAGTTTTTTTTTAAACGCATACCTTCTTAATTTATTTCTTTTATATCAAAACAATAGAAAATAAAATTTGATGCAATTTAAACTACGGCAACCCGTGTCGACTTGCAAACTAAACTTGGGAGGACTTGTTGACTTGTGCTACCACTTATTATGCTTATAGTTTATGAAAGGTTTGCCACTTATGTATATGTTCTTCTTGATTAGTAAACATGTCGGTGGAATTACGTAGTTGTAAAAATATAAATTTAATAGGTGACCCTAAACATCAAATGACGGGTCCGAAACTTCCTAAAAAAATTTTTAAATAAAAAATACTAGGTAGGTTTCACATAAATAAAAGATCGGATGCTTGATTAGAACGACTCAATATATATTTCGGTGTATAAGCCCATCTTCAGGAGTTCACAAAGGACACTCAAGTATACCAGTTTTTATATTTAAAATTTTTTTTGAAAAAGTTCCAAAAAAACATTTTTCAAAAAAAATTTCTTTACTTTATTTAATATGTTTAACCAAGAACCTACACCATTCTCCCTTAACAAAAAAAGGAATACATGCTTCACTACAGCTGCACGCGCTAAACGTTATTAATGATTTTTGTTTCTTCGGTTTGTGGAAATCGGGAGATTATATTTTTCCCGTTATCCTTGAATTATTTCCTTAAAAATAAAAAAAAATTCGACGGCGCTCGAGAATGACGAGGTGACGTATTTTTTTTTTTTGAAAGTTTGTCCCCCCCCCCCCCACCCCTCACGTCACGCTCAAATCGTCAGATTATTGAAATGTACAGTTTTCAGCATGTAATTAACCCATCAAACTTTAATCTGACGCACTCGAGTAAATTCCAAAATCCCCTCTTGGGGTCCTCTACTTTCAGAGATCATTGGGAAAAAATTGATGCCCTTAAAATAGAATGCTATAGAGAAAAGATAGAATCGTATCTAAGGGTTTACGAAATTGAAAAGTTGCTTAAATTTTACAGTACTGAACTTAACAGCGTAATTGCCAGGGATGACTATCGAGAACTAATAGAGCTTTCCATAATATTTTTAGATGGAGATACAGACAGAAAATTTAAAATCAGGCCTTCGGGTGCTATGCACCAAGCTCGATGGATGACTAGAGCAATTTATTTCCTAAAGATAGCGTTTCTCAGTTCTCAGATTAAACTAACTATGACAAAGCAGCACTGTTAGATGTCTGTTTATTTATTGTTATAATATACGTCAAATCATGGCTTCAGTGCATCTTGGCAGTTAAAGTACCCTACAGAGATTTGTGCTTTTTGAAATCATTGAAAGCTTACGAAAAAATAGATGAAACTAATTCGAAAGCTACTTTGCAGAAGTTTACCCAGCATTTGTGGTATTTGATTGATGAAGTAGCAGTTTTATCACTTTTTGATGATGGTGTGGAACTTGAAACAAAAGCAAAAATTGTGGGAAATTTAGTCAAAGAAAATTTCTCGACCCATGGAAAACGATATATTCCATCTAAAGAAGAACTTTGTGGTTCATTGTATGGTAAGTTGAAATTACTAGTGTTGTACGTGCCTAATTGAATTTAGTTCTTCTATAGATATTTATTCTTCTATAGAACATCAAATTGACCAAATTGAAAGAGTGCAAAATAAATTTTTAAAAATTATTTCATATAAATTCTCATCAACTAATAAATCTCTTTCCCCATATAGTTATCCCTCTTCTAGACTCTTAAGAACCGAACTAAATATCCAAAGTTTGTCATCCCGGAGACTACAAAATGACTTGATATTCCTTCACAAACTGTTGAATGGTTTGACTGATTGTTGTGAAATTCTCCAATATTTTAATTTTAAAGTGCCTCAATATTACAGTCGCATTGTCGAAACCTTTTTATCCCCATTTGTAATACTAATTATTCAAAAAATACAGGCTGGGTTGAATAGAGTGATCCTTGAGGCAAACTCCTCACATTTAGACTCATTTTCATGTAATGTGAGGGATTTCAAAAGATATTGTTCACACTACAATTAAATGTCTAATAAATTGTATTATATTATTACATACTTTATTTTAGCTTGTATTTATCTATTTTTGAATGTGACTTTTGTTCTGTTCAATTCCGCAATCATTTCTCTTTAAAAATGATTGTTTACCTACTCTATTTAAATGAAATGATTTAAATATAACAAAAATAAATACACTACATTCTGTTAAATTCGAATAAAATAAAATAAAAAAAAAGAAGTATAGTTAATTAATCACGATTAATTTATTTTTGACGTTATAATGAATAAATACACTACATTCTGTTAAATTCAAATAAAAAAAAAAAATAAAAAAAAAGAAGTATAGTTAATTAATCATGATTAATTTATTTTTGACGTTATAAAGAATAAATACACAACATTCTGTTAAATTCGAATAAAAAAAAGAAGTATAGTTAATTAATCATGATTAATTTATTTTTGATGTTATAAAGAATAAATACACAACATTCTGTTAAATTCGAATAAAAAAAAAAATAAAAAAAAGAAGTATAGTTAATTAATCATGATTAATTTATTTTTGATGTTATAAAGAATAAATACACTACATTCTGTTAAATTCAAATAAAAAAAATAAAAAAAAGAAGTATAGTTAATTAATCATGATTAATTTATTTTTGACGTTATAAAGTTATCGTTATCCTGTCCATCCTCCATGCTCGGTGGTCAAGTCCTAATAAAATTATACTAAAAAAGGTTTAACCGGGTTTTTTTTATTGTCACTCTGTATAATGTATGACCCTACTGCAAGTGTTATGCACATAGGTTATGCACGTTTTAAATTAAAATGAGAATACCTGACCTATTTGAGCTAATTCATTCAAAAGCTCAACAAAGAAATATTTGAGAAAGAAACATTTGTATAGACAAGCGGCCGCCATGCTTGGTAAGTAGGAATTTAACTAACACCAACCATAAATTTCGGGATTAATAAGGCGAAGTATTGGAATTTAACGGAACAAAAATTATTATTTTAAGTATATAAAAGAAAATATATATGTACAATAATATGCATTATCTTTTTTGTATTATTTAGTCATAGTTTTATAATTTTATATATACATTTCAAGGAACATTTGTACAAGAAGAAATGAGATATGCTAGCTTGTTCTTTGTCGTTTTGCAAGTTGTATTGAAGAATTATCTTCTCTTAATCTAGAGAACATATATTCCATTTGAGGCATAAACTTTATAACGTCTTTAACTTGTACCAAAGGAACTACATCTGTAATAGAGTTGCATTTTTGATTTTCCTTCAACACTTGCATTTGTTGATGATTTCCTCGGTATAATTCAACGCCTAGAACATCCTGAAGAACTTGTCTACAACTTGACATAGACACATTGGGAAAAAATTGTTGAATGAAGTCTTGAAGGGTCATTAATAATTTAGTGTAAGTAAAGGGTTTCAAATTAACACAGGGCACCATTTTGCCATTTACTAGTGCTTTTTGAATTTGGTAAGGAATATGGGGTCCTGTGGTTGTTGTATCTTTAATTTGGATCAGTTTCCTAATTTCCCCGTTGGGTGGCATTGATTGATGTGGCGAAGGAGGAGGTGAAGACAAGTCGATAATATCGGAGCCAACCCAACCGAGTGAGTTATTTACTGAAGTATTAGGATATAAAGAGGACGTTCCATTAACAGGAATGAGAGGTGGGGGAGGCGCTTGTTGATATTTAACTTGTTGCTGTTGCTGCTGTTGTTGTTGTTGTTGTTGTTGTTGTTGTTGTTGTTGTTGCTGCTGCTGTCTGTTGTTGCTGCTGCTGCTGCTGCTGTTGTTGTTGTTGTTGTTGTTGTTGCTGCTGCTGCTGCTGCTGCTGCTGCTTTGGAGGATGGCGATATATGATTGCTGGAGGAGGTAACATAGAAGATCTTTCAGCTGTGATTGTAGCATTTGCACCATTTCCACGGACAGGCATTATATGTGGTATTGAAGAGGCTGATGCCATGGATAAACCAGAAGATCGATACGATTGTGTAGTCCTAAAAAAGAAAAAAATATATTACATATTTGATTAAATAATAATAATTATAATTATATCTTACTACATTTAAATTACCATATTAAAATATATTTTATACAATTTAAGAAATCTAACAAACAAAACTACTAAATAAGTAATTTCGAGTTCTGAAATTAGTATTTAAAATAAATTTTCATGAGTTTTGGTAGTTATGATGTTGAAAAGTTGAATAATTTCTACTAAAAGCATTAAAATTCCCTTTTTTCATTTTTGTAACTTTTGTTGACACACATGACAATTTTTAAGAGGACATGCCAAGTGATTGTGAAGATATTTTTGAGAGAGATAGCTGCTTTCTATTTGAAGTTACGAACGGCTCGGAGCGATAAAATTGCTTTCTATTTGGAAAATGCATTAAGACCTGAACTTCCAAACACGCTCTTTTTACCGACCGACTGTCACCTGTTTTTTTGGAGAACCTAGAAGCCAAATTCTTAAAAATTAAATAAAGAGCAGAATCCTTCGAAATATTCGTGCAAGGAGGCAATAGTTGATATGATAGAAAAAATAAAATAATACTAAATGGATATAATGGAGATTTAATGAAGAGGTAACCTAAGGATAATGAAAAAACGAATTCCGAATAAAATAATTGGTTAAAACGTAATTTTCAATCTTTTAAAAACTGAAGTTTTGGATGATATTCCCTCCTTAGTGTTTAAAAGATTCAATGAAGGAAGCTTTCTACCATCTCCTTATTGTCTTTTTAACGATACTTATTTGGGGCTATAGCTTGGCATTATTTTTAAAAGGTTTCATTTAAATTTAATTCCTAAATAAATAAAAAAAAATTTAATTCCTTTAAAGTCTTTATTGACCCTTTTAAACCCTGAAGAAGGCGAGAAAAACATTAAAAAAAGTCAGTTTTAAAAAATTGAAAATGATGTTCCAATAAATTAATTTATTTGATTTTTTTTTGTTCTTTTATTATTGAGCTTCCACACCA
This sequence comes from Forficula auricularia, assembly GCA_024734495.1. NCBI lineage: Eukaryota > Metazoa > Arthropoda > Insecta > Dermaptera > Forficulidae > Forficula > Forficula auricularia. The sequence continues at coordinate 6,976,200 of JALMQS010000030.1, read as the reverse complement.
TAAAATCTCTATTAAGATTATCAGCACATATTTTAATTTTGAGAAGAATACTTCTAATCAATATAATAGTTTTGGTATTCTATATTTTTATGTTCACTGACCTCCAGGTTAAAAGGCTTAGCCGATTGACTTGAAATTTAAAACATACGACTCCCTGAGGGGTCAAGTAAGCGGTGTGATTCATAAAAAGTGAACTTTTAGTCCCAGGAGGATATGTTCACCGACCTCTTTTTTCCCTTTTTCTATTCTTATTCCAAGTTCTAATAAGAATACTCTAATTGAATTATTTCTACAAATTTAAATTATTTTTTTTTTTTTAAAAAACCCAGAAACAGTTTAATATAATACAATTTATAAAATATATCAGAAATTTCTCTTCTTCTTCTTCTTCTTCTTATTGTTAGGCTAAAAGCCTGTTTACTCCAGAGCGTCTTTCCATCGTTTTCTTGGACGGCCCCGTCTTCTTTTCCCGGTAGGGATGTTGTCATGTACCTTCCTCACCAGCCGGTCTTCATTCATTCGCAATACGTGTCCACTCCATTCTTTTCTTCTCCTTTGGACCCATACGCTGACATTTTGTATATTGCACTTTTCCCTAATATCTTCATTTTTTATCCTGTCCATCCTTGTTTTACCCGCAATTCTGCGTAGCGTTTTCATCTCACAAACTTCCAATATTTTTCTTGTTTTTTCGGTGTCAGTTCTTGTTTCGGCCGCATATGTCAAAATTGGTCGCACAACGGTCTTATATATGCGAACTTTTGCTTCCGTTCCCAGAAACTTGTTTGACCAAACCGTTTCATTCAGGCATCCTGATATTTTGGACGCCTTAATAGATTGGAGCCTGACTTCCTCGCTAACGCTTTCGGAGCTGGTAATCTGAATGCCGAGATAATTGAAGGATGACACTTGTTCTACTATGGTGTTATAAAGTTGTAGCTTATAACGTACTGGTTCTCTCGCTATTGTGAGAGTTTTCGTCTTTTTCGAGGATATCTTGAGTTGGAATTTTTCGCAGGAAAGTGCAAATTTATGTAAGAGTCGTTTTAGGTCGTTTTCGCTTTCAACAACAAGAGCCGCGTAGTCTGCGTAGCACACAATATTGACATTCTCATCTCCCATTGAGTAGCCTTGGACATTTTTTAGGTCTTTTATTAATTCATTCATCACAAGGTTGAATAAAAATGGACTTAGTGAATCGCCTTGCCGAATTCCCTGGTTGACTGGGATCATTCCCTCCAGTTTCCCCTCTATTCTGATTCTAATTAGAACAAATAAAATATATATTATATGAAATTGTAGGATATCTATTGCCTACTTTAAAAAAAAATATTGCTGATAAATAATATTGTAGAGCCACTACTATATATACATAAATGCAAAGGATTTTCAGTTCATAAAAAGTACAAACGAATACGAAAACTATTATATTGATATTGACTATTGATATGTGCCCTGCGGGCACGGGCTAAAGCTTTTATAGTATAAATAAAATTATATTTAAATTTAATTTAGAAATATTTTACTATTCAATATATTTGCATTGTTTGTATTGTATAATATATTTTCTCTGGCAAATATCGATTTTGTATGAAAATTAAAATTAGATTTAATTGAAATGATTTTGTTTTTTCTTTATAAAATTAGATTATTTACCCAAGATAGCAGAGCTTTTTAATTTTTATAAGAAATTTGTTAAAGAATGTATTTTTTGCCAAATGTATATTGTTTATTATTTTTGAGAATATAAATGAGGTTGTTCTCTGCTTGAAGCAAATAAACGTATTGCACTATTTCCAAAAAATGCCTATAACTCGAAAACTATGAGACTTTAAAAAATTAAATTTAGGTTCTGGATTGTCATAAACTGGAACCTAAAAAAATTTAAGTCTCATTGATTTCGAGTTATAGGCATTTTTTGAAAATGGTGAAAAACGCTATCCTGCACTAAATATTAAGATGCTCTGACTACAAATTTTCATATTTTGAGTTGGACAATTATGAATAATACACCTCTCATTAAATTTTTCTTTATATATTTAATATGTTAATCAATTATGCCTCATCTTTATATAATTAATCTTTGGTTATTATAGCCATTAATGGTATAATAGCTATTAATAGCCAAAGATTAATTAAATCAAGATAAGACATAGTTGATTAACATATTAAATAAATAACCACTATGAAATATTTTTTTTAAATTAGATAATTTTGAAAAATAGAAATATTGTTTTTTTTCTAAAGAAACAAGTATAAGTGTTGATACCAAATTTTGACTGAATGGGCCATTTTTTTAAATAACTTGCCATTCTAGGATAGTGTTTTTTGCATTATGAAGATTCAAAGTTAGATGATCAAAATTTTTCAACACATGAATAAGGCAAAAATATTTATTTTCTCCCTAGGTATAGTACTCTTGGTTTAATTTTGAATTGTTGTTAATAGCAGGGTTATTCAGGATTGCGTAACAAAAATTAGAATCATAAAATATGGAAATTTGTAGTCACAGCATCTCATTATTTAGTGAAGGGTAGCGTTTTCACCATTTTTGAAAAGATGCCTTAACTTGAAAACTAAGAGTTTTATATAAAAAAAAAAAAAAAATTAGGTTCTGGGGAGTAATAAACTGGCCTATCCCCGGTTAACGGTTTATCTTTGGGTTTTGGGAGATTCCGTATATATAACAAGTATAAATATGTATATTTAATTTATTTGTTAGAGACTATAGTTGAGAGCTTGACCTTCATCATAAGTTCTTTTAATTTGAAATATTTTATCTATTAAAAAGACTGATGATGAAGGTCAAACGTTCGAAACTATAGTCTCTAACAAATAAATTATATATATATATATATATATATGTTCATTGAGGTTTCCGCGGATGGGTTCTATGTTATTAGTAGTTTTTCGGTTTTCTCCGCGTGGATTTGTGAGGTTTTCTCTACGTTTCGCGCCCTCTTTTGGAGCCATTTTCAAGAGGGGGTGGGTTGTTTCCGTGGTCTCAGCCTGGTTATCCAGGCTTAGTTTTCATATTGAATTTCTGCATTCTGAAGGTAGGATTGGGATAGGTTTGGAGATTTAGGAGGTTTGGTTGTGGGGAAGGTTGAGAGAAGTTACACTGAGTGATGATAAAGTGCTGTGCGAGAGAAAATAATCTCTCCCAACCTTCTGTTTACCCACAATGAAAACGTCCCAAATCTCCAAATCTATCCCAACCATGTTTTCAGAATGAAGAAATTCAATTTGAAAACTTTCTTGAAAACGAAACCTGGATAACCAGGCTGAGACCACGGAAACAAGCCACTCCCTCTCTTGAAAATGGCTCCAAAAGAGGAGTAACCGAGAAGTAATCGAGAAAACCTCACAAATCCAGGCGGAGAAACTCAAAAAACCACTAATAATATTATATATATATATATATATATATATATATATATATATATATATATATATAGAGAGAGAGAAAATAAAAATTAATTATTGATTGTTTTAATATAATGAAAAAATACAAATCTTTATAAAACAATCTTGCAACGTTTATTTTGAAATTAGACTTTTCAGGAGGAATTCTCCTTAGAAATTTTTTAAAAAACTGAAAAAAAAAGTTGTTTTCGCTAACGTTTAGAAAAGAACCCTAAACAATAAAATAACAATAAATATATATAAATACATATCTATACTTTTTTATATAAGTTTTAGTATAGAGTATGGATATATGTGCATATTTAAATTCGGTATATATATGTATATATATATATTCATTTGCATCAAGCAGAGGACAACCTTATTGGGGCAGTATTGAAACCTTCTGAAATTAAGTTTATCAGTCAAATCAATTCTCATTGATATAGCAATTATTCTTTGTTATATTAATTAGAAAAATTTATATAAGTTTATCAGGACAAAAAAGTATGTAGGGCTTATTATGCAGATAGTAACGATTGAGAATTGATACGTTGATAAATTATCTTTGAATTAGTTTTAGCCGTAATTCTTCAGATTTTAAAGCAAATATTTCTTAATTAATTGAATTAATCATTGACGAAGAAGAGGTCTTAATGAAGATCGGATATTCGTTCAGATTTTGAATAAATAATTTGTTAATTAACTATAACTTTTAAGGAGATAGGTGTTGGTTCAAGGTGAAACATTTTTTAATAATAAGAAATTAACTGATTAATAAAATAATAATAAATAAAAAATAAATAAACGTTGGTTGATAAAAAAAAATCACACATAAAAACTAGTCCTTATTTCCCATTATAAACTTACAAAAAAAATAATTTGTTCAAGTTTTTTGTATTGAATCAATCCTCTGTCATGTGGCTAGCTTGCTATAACAACAAAACAAATTTATCTTTATCCAATCGAGTAATTGAACCCATAAGAAATAATAGATAAAATATTTCCAATTAAAAAACTGATTATGAAGGTCAAACCTTCCTAACTATAGTTTCTAACAAATAAATTATATATAGATTGTTTAATATAATAAAAAATACAAATCTTTGTATAACAATCTCGGAAGGTTTATTTTGAAACTAGACGTTTCGGGAGAAATTCTCCCTTTATCGATAGAAATTAGAAAAAAAATTATTTATTTTATAATTAATTATGGGTGATTGTAATAAAATTTCAACTCTTAATATATATATACTCTGAAGTGCAAAAAAATCGAGCCACCAATAACAACTTTATTAAATAGTAAATAATTTTTAATTTTTTTATAAGGAAACATACATTATTGAAATTATTGCTTATTGCAAGTGTAGTTGCCTTTTGTCGTTGACTTAACCCTTGATTAATTAGGCACATAATTTAAACTGCTTGAACTTGATAAATATCCATTTTGTATATTTTATCTTTCTATCAATGATGCTTAATTCAAAATTAATCAATTTATTGATATTTCAAATGGAATTTGATCTTTTATTAAAACTTGATTTAAATGTAAGTGATATTGAGAAAGTAGGATAATTTGTAATTGTATTTTTTAATTTAATTTTACTTATTTTTTTTATAAAATTCAAAAAATATCAACAATATTTATTGAATATGTTAGTTTAAGAGTTAATGGAACAAATTATATAAATATTTGGTATTTAATTAAGTTTTTATTGGTGGCTCGATTTTTTTGCACCGTAGTGTATATATATATATATATATATATAATTTATTTGTTAGAAACTATAGTTTATTAAGATTGAAGTAGTTTTTGGAGACGGGCTGATAAATGAATTGAGTGAATATTGATCAGGTAGTCCAAAATTCAAAAAAAGAGAGATCATTTAAACTAAACCGACGTTTCGGAGGCTTATTCCCTCCTTCTTCAGGGTTTTGAAAGGTCAGTGAAGGAAATCCAATGTGACATTCCCCTCTGCCTCCTCCCTCAGTGGCAGTAACAATAATATATCGTATTTCTATCGTAGTGCTACACTAAATTCTGCTGAGAATGAAATACTATATAATAGTGTTACTGCTACTGAGAGAGGAGATTCACTCTATAGTTTATTATTGTATTATTTGTTCGTGCCCAATAAATAATTAAAATTAATTATGTGTGATCGTAATAAAATTTCAACTTTTAATTAAATTAATCATAAAAATCAAAGCTTTAACAGCTACATTTCTAATATATATATATATATACATATTTATATTCGATATAAGCCTATATGTAAATGTTTATTTGAATCAAGCAGAGGACAACATTAGTGAATTCTCTTAATGAATCAACAACTCTGCTACTCTCGGCAAGACACTATCTTTTCAAATAAATTTAATTCTTTATGTAAAATTTCAAAATTACAACGCATTGAGAATTATTTATTGTAATGTTTATTATTATTAATATTGAATTTAAGATAAATCTATCAAATTATTTATAATAATATAAAATCGCTTCTAGTGATAAAAATTTGAAAAATTATTGAAACATACTTGGAATATTACTTACCAATGATCTTTCCCGTATGTATGATAACTAAATTAAAACAAACATGAAGCAAATAAGTGCTCAGTGTTAAAGCATAGAAAAATGAATGTCTCAAAAAGAAATGAAATCAAATTTTTGTATTATCATAAAAAAAAAAAAATAATAAATAAAATTTCAAATTTTGAGGGTATTTTATGTTTTAATATTTTTAAAAAAAATCTAAGTAGACATATTTATAATTAAACTTGGTCGTTTTGAATAATTTAATAACCACGAACAAAAGATTTTCAACCCTACTGAATTGTTCAAGTCCATTGCAAACCAATCAAACCTTGGCTTCTTAAGAGTGTCAATTACAATATAAAAATCATTTAGACGAATGTAGTAGAGATTTCTTCATCATGACCCCCTGTTCTAATGAATCTAAGTTGTTATGTAAAGGGAGGGGGGTAGAAATACAACTCTTCTGACATGTAAAAGAAATCTGAATTCTACTATACTCGGCAAAATAAACTTTTCGGGTATACTCGGCAAAATAAACTTTTCGGGAATTGTCATTCTATCGTCCTTTTTAGTTATGAAAATTTTCAAAAATCAGAACCTTCACCAATTTCGATTTAACTATATGGTTTGGCTGTATGTTTAAATTAAGAATTACTTGATAGCGAAATTTTTTAACGATTAAGATTAAATCTTGAGAGTGAAATTTGTACACTTGTTATATAAATATTAATTGTCAGACGGTTTCACCTCGAAGGAAAGCTATTGGCTGGGATTAATTATTTTTGGAACTTTGAACCCCCAAACACATTCCCAATAGAGAACCGAAATTTCACCAAGCTGAAATATTGGCCGGGCTGGATGAGATCTACAAAGGACCCGTTGATGATCTTTAATAAAGGATGAGATTTACGAAAAGGTTGGAACATTAAAAATTATGCATGAGAACGAAGGGGACCTGCTTATGCATTAACTAATTTAGCTACAATTAAGAGGGCCAGCAGAAGGTATCAAGCTATCCCCCCAAGGAGATGAATAGAACACATTTTCTATTTTTTTTCTTCATTACAAGATGAATTTTTTAATTCCAGGAAAAATAGGCTGCGCTAAGTGTGGGGTAATAACATGGAACATCATTTCTCACTTAGTAGAGATAAGTTCCTTTAATTTAATTTTCTTCAAAAGGAATGGTTTCTTTTGACATAAGTCCTAGAAAGATGAAAAAACATCTTATAATGAAGAGTTTTAAATTGAGGGTAATTAGCTCTTTCAAGGAGTAATAATAGATAATCGGATAATAATAGGATAATCGCAGAAAGTGTTCCATGTCAGCTCCTTGTTCCTTGTCATCTCAGCAATTTTTCCAACGGAATTGCTCAATGAAAAGATTTACTTTCTTTTTTAATTAATGCAAGAAGGGGTCAACCGAGAAATTGCGCAGGTTTGACAGACCTTTGAATTACTGGAAAAAGAAGAGAATGATTAAGAAAAGAGTGGACAAGAAGGTAGAACTGTTTCCGGTACTCAAAGACGGGAAATTACAACTCGGGAAAGGGAGATAGTTCGACAATGGAGATATATTGGCAAATGAACAGGCCTGGTAATTTTTCATTTTGACTGTGAAGGGGTGTTTGAAGACGGTGAATCGAGTGCTATGCGTAAAGCTAATTTTCTCTTGACTCTTGCTCATAGGAGCACATATCGTGATGGTATCTATAAAATAGAAGGGCGGAGACGTTTCTACTATTTGGGCCAGTAATCATAGTCATAGGGGGAATATGATGAAGTGTTATGCTGTATGTTATCTAAAATGGAAATGGTAGCTTTTTCAGAGGCATTTTTAGCTACAGAGACATTTGGGTGGAATGTAATTAAGTGGTATGATATACTACAATATAGAATTTATTAGAAATATACTTAATTAAGGATAATTATCATACACTCAGGTAGTTAAGGGTTTGAGGTGTGGATTTGCAATAGTCTTAAAACAATTCAGGAAAATTTTATAATCAGACTTTTTCAGTTTAAAATGAAAAAAAGAAAGAAAAAATTATTACAAATAATTAAGTTTCGTTTCTCATGAGAAAATTATTTGAAACAACACAATTGGACACGGATGAATTGCCTAACAAAAAATAATTCCATCCCAGAGACAAAAATTCTGGACTTTCCTCCCTAACTTCAAGTTCATAGTTTAACTCTTTTAATGGTCCAAAATTTAAATTAAATTCTAGACACGACATCTAAATAAAACCATTTCGAACTCATTAAATATTTTTGTATCAAATTATTGTATTTAGTTATCTTCTAAAATAAATGTCAATTTAAAATTTTGATAGATAATTTTTTATTTTATTGGGATTAAATGTTGTTTAAAGAGGAATAATATTTAATTTGAAATAAAGAAAATGAAACATTCATATTATCTTATTGTGATAAATAAAAAGTGATTTTTAATAGGTGTTTGTAAGGCTTGTTCAAAAGCAAGAAAAATAAAATAAAAGAATGTGACTATTAAATATAAAGAAAAAATATTTGACCTTTTTATTATTAAACATATTTTTGAAATTATAATCAAAGATAAAGAAATTAATAATGAATCTATAAAATTAAGATATACTGCTTTCGTAATATCAACGATTCAGTAATTCGTGTTTTGCTGATATAAAGATTTATTGAGTGTACTTGAAATCGAATTTTTGGCTCTAACACAAAAATTATATTTGTTATATATAGATATAGCAAAAATAAAATTATATTATAGTCGGGTTGATCGAGTGGATAATGTAAATACCTTCTAATCAAGCTAGCCCGAGTTCAAGCCCGACTAGCTGCAAATATTTGACCGGCTATAATCTGATCCCTACACTGATTTACACACACGAACACTCAATGGCCATAATGGACTATAGTTTCCGAAGGACATTAGAAAAAAAAAATAATATAGTCACAAATGAAACATTATTTATTTATTGCTATTTGGGAGCAAAGCCCATAGCACATAAATTATTATGCATATAATAATAAAATAAATATGGAGAGTCTTAAGACTTAAACACACCACGCCCCTTAAAGGAGACCTAGTCACAAAGAGTGAAAACATGAGAAATTGTTTTATATACCAAAGAAGTGATTTAAAAAATCAACTGGTGTGGGCACCACACGATTTTGACATTAGTTTCTCCTTTATTTGAAATCATCATGCCAATTTTCTCTTTCAAATTACAGTGGAACCTCGGTATACGACCTTAATCCGTTTCTGATGTTTGGACTTATACCGAATAGGACATATACCAAACCAACCTTACCCATAAGAAGTAATGTAAAATTATTAATCCGTTCTCATGTAAAAATCAAACAAACTTATTGATATTATACCTACATTAATGCGGTTGTAAAAAAATTTAAACACTGTTTAATCACATACGATAAATAAAAAAAATGAAATTTTATTATAGATTTTTAAATTTAAACTCTGCTTAATGATGAAATACAAAAAGAAACAAATGATATTCTATTCTGTGGAAGAAGAGTTCCCCTGCAATAAAACCTGACATTCTGATGTTTTTTTTCGTCTTCTATCGCTTTTCGCTAGGCTCAGCTCGTTTGACTTATACTAAAAATCTGTCCAAAAAACTTTGTTGTGTTAATTTGTAAAATATAAATGTAACCTAATGATAGAATCCAAATTAACAAACCAAATATTATAAATTTTGTTATTGGCTCCTGATTGGGGCTGTATTTTGTTAGAGATATCCTTTACTTGTATAATGAGTCAGTTAATAATACATCAACTCCGAATATAGAATATAATTGATTATTAATTGATTTTTTCCCTGAGATAATTATTTAAAAATGAAGCACAATTCACACAAAATTTTATGTCTTATACCGAAAAGAAGTCGTATACCGAGCAAAATTTGTCAAACCCAAACAGGACGTATTCCGAATTGGACGTGTTTCAAATCAGACGGATATTGAGGTTCCACTGTACTTCAATTTGGGTTTCCAGAAAAAAGCAAAAAGAAGCTTAGACTAAACTAAATTCTATAATTTCAACCAAAAGCATGGTGTATTTGATCTAGCCTCTAGATAGCTTAAGTTTCAAATCCCAAAGTTCTGCGACTTAGCATATACGAGAAAATGGCGCTTAAAATATTTTTTTTTTATTGTAATATGACTAATTTAACTCGATCCCTTGATTCCAACCGAAATTTATACTCGTCAAAGAACTTGATATTTGATAAAAGTACCGAATATTAAAAAAATTAAAGAAGCTGTTTTGAGAAAATTGCAAAATACCAAAAATCTTCAAGTAAACACATATTTTCAGTCCTTTGATTTTAACAAAAATCTTGGGATACTTCTTCTAGCCTCAAGAAAGCATAAGTTTCAAATCCCGAAGCTCTGCGAGTCACCGTATTCGTAAGAACGTTATTTTTTTGCAACATGACTAATTTACTCCACTCCCTTGATTCCAATCAGAATTTACACTAGTTGAAGAACTTAAGATATTTGATAATTGTACCGATTATTAAAAAATACCAAAAATCTTCAAGTAAGCATGTACTTCCGGTCCTTCGATATTAGCCAAAATTTTGAGGTACTTATTCTAGTCTCTAGATAGTTCAAGTTTCAAATCCCATCGCGTTCGACTTGCCGTATACGAGATATGGACGATTAAAATATTTATTTTGCGATACTCCAAATTTACACCCTCTTCCTTTATTTCAATGGGAAAATTTTTACACGATTAACAACTAGTTTTTGTCACTTTTTGGCCTCTGGGGATCAGAATATCAGGTTTTTTGTTCTAACTATTAAGGGCAAGGATTCCCTCCCAAAAAAAAAATAAAAAAAAATTGGGTAAATGATTTTTATCCCATTTATTTGACATAGTAGTAAAGACTCATAAGATTTTTTCAAACAATAATTGATATCTACGAAAATAAAACTTTTCCTTAATTTATTAAATATATAATTTATAAACTATATAAACCAACAAAAACACCACTTTTTTAATGCACGATTACACTACTTCCCATACTTCGTATAGTAAAGTAAAATAGGAATAGAAATTATTATATTATAAACTAGCTGCAAGGCCCGCCTTCGGCGGCCCTCTTGCTAGTCAGGGGCACGCCCCCTGGACCCCAACCCACGAATCCCACCCTCACACTACACCCCCCCCCCCCCCCCCTACCCCCGCACCATGAACCCGTGCCCAACCCCCGCCCCCATACCACAGAACCCAAACCTCAGCCCCCACTCCAACCCACCACACTCCCCGAAACCCACCCAGCACCCCAACCCCCACACCACCCCTCACCCCCAACCCACGAACCCCCTCACCCCCCACTCCAACCCACCACACTCCACGAAACCCACCCAGCACCCCAACCCCCGCCCCCCACACCACCACTTCAACACTCTAACCTGCACCCCCACCTCGGACCCCCACCCCGTACCACCCCACTGGACCCTCACCTGAACCCCCATCCACCAACCTTGCACCCCCCCCCCCACTCCACCATACTCCCTCACTCCACCGACATTCCACTCCGCGCATCCCATGCCCTAACCCACCCCCACTCCACCCCCGCACCCAGTTTTTGCATTTCTAGCCTTCTAGTGACCCACAGATTATGTAAACAAAATTTGGTTGAGTTTGGTCCAAGAGCAAGAATTTTCATTTTTTGACCCCCCCCCCCATTTTGGGTGGTTAGTTTTTGCATTTCTAGCTCTCTAGAGGCCTACAGATTATGTATACAAAATTTGGTTGAGTTTGCTCCAAGGGCAAGAATTTATATATTTTTCTCCTTCCCCCTTTTTGGGGGGAATTTTTTTAAACAAAAGTTGTCAGAAATCACATCCCCTACAACTTTGCTCATTATAAAATTTCCCGTAGAGTTAATAGTTTAAGAGTTATTTGATAATTTTCATTCGTGCACCCCCCAAACCCCCTTTTGGGGTCAAAATATCAAAACGTTATATAGCTAAAAACGTAAGTTAGAAGACCTCTGATACAAATATGAAATTTCATAATAATCCCTTCAGCCGTTTTGACGTGAATCGTGAGCAACTTTTCGCGGAAACCACTGAAACAGACAGACAGGAATTTTGTTGAGGGTGTTTTCGTTCATAACTTTGCTTGAAACGTGTGCAACCAAAATTTGGCGTGATTTGGACCAATGTACAGACAAAACCTTAATTTTATATATATAGATAATATCTGGCCGCAGGAAAGTAAAAAATTTCATTGATAGAGCTCAGCTTGAGAAGCAATTGTTTAACGCTTCATGAATATTAATTGATTTTTTTAAAATTCAATTCAATACAAGGGAGAAGATGCAGCTCCTATAGGTCATGGATGAAGAGAAAAGATCAGAAGGATGAAGGGATCTTGTGTTATGAGTATCGATGTGGAATTCCCAGGAAAATCAGCCCCTCGACACCAGAGATTATGTGTGGCTTAGGCCGTCATCCGTACTGATGGGGTTCATGGTACATAAGATGTGCAAATGTATGGAGCCTTGAATCTGCAAACGAGGCTCTGCTTATGTGGACCTTATTTCTCCATATTGAGTGTAACCTTTCCCGTAGAACTGGAATAACCCGTGACAACGAGAGCTCAGGGAAATTTCGGGCTGATGATAGATAATGGGATGAAGTTAGCAGTATTTGAATTCAAAAAACTTCCCAGGAGACCAAATGTGCTGGTCTAGTTTCGGTAAATTGTAGTGATAGTCACAATGTAAAAAAAAATCAGGATTGAGATTCCTGATTTGAAAACTAATGGATGGCATTCAATTTGACGTAAAGAAAGTGAGAATAGACAAATGCTGACCTTTTAGGAGGGCATCGAATCATGTAAAAACATTCAAAAGAAAAAAAGGAATAACTTCAAATCCTTCTTAAAGATTAAACTGGCTGGCAAGAGACACCAAATATTTTCGTGTTGGAGATATATGGCTTATGGACGGATTCTAAACAATATCATGCATAGGCTTAGGTATATTCTTTAGCAGACGGGTTCAATGGGTTTTACCAGGAAGGGGGTCCGAAAGTACCTGGACAAACAAAAAAAAAGTTGGTGAGGAAAGAAGGATGCAGGAAGAGAGTTCCAGTAAAGAATATTATGAACAACAACAGTTCATTAGGCGGAAATTTCTCAAGTTTCTATTGCTTGAATTTAAAGCAATGAGAGAGGAAAAGTGAATGATAGCAGCTGAACATTATTGACAATCTAGATAATAATTTCTCAAAAAAGGGGCAAATTCAATAAAAAAATTAAAAAAAAAAAAATCGATATTCCGTATTGGGCGTTTCCAAAATATGTTAATTCATTTGAATATTTCCGAATAATAGTGATAAAATTTATATCTCAATATAGCTATATTTATCATATATTTGTTATAATCGAGCAAGTTTTAATATCTTTTAAATTTTAAAAAAATCAAGTCTACTTATTCCTTTCAGTGGTTAGTGTAAAAGTTGCAGTGGCCACCATGGCAGTCATAAAGATATTATTTTAAATTAAAAGTTTTTTTAAATATAAATCAAAATCAGAGCCGTAGCGAGGGTGATGCGAGCGGTGCCCCGGCACCAGGCGCCGAGTGATAAAGGCGCCGAACGATAAAGGTTCCGAAAGACAAAGCCGCCGAACGATAAAAGCGGCGAACAATAGAGATGCCGTTTTAACCTTGAAAAATTTTTTTAGTAATGCATTTAATTTTGTCTAGTTCTATAATTTTCCAATATATTTCAAAGATGATTTTTTAGTTGAACCTAGTACTCATATCAGTAGAGTCACACACATGAGAATACAATTTTGTTACATTTTACATTGCTTTTTTGAGAATATGCAAAGTGTGTGTAAGTTAGAGTGAGTAGTTATGTGAAAGTGTGTGTAAATTAAGTAATATATTCGTAGTTGTATAAAAATATATACCTACATTTATTTCAAGTATCATTCATACTGCATATTTTTGCATATTTGAGTAATATTGCATAAAATTGTATATTTGAAGAATATTACATAAAATTGCATATTTGAAGGATTTTTTGTCAAATATTGCATATTTCGCGGCAAATACAGATTTTTTAAAAGTAAATTATTCGAGAAAGAATGAACAAAAATGAAGAAATATATATATATATAAAGTTCCTTTAAATTTACTCCATTACACCTGAAGATGTGGAGCGCTCCTTTTCATTGTATAAATCAATTTTAAGTGACCGTAGACATAATAATCTGAAGATAATTTAGAAAAATAATTATAAACATAAATTATTCAGAATTATAATCAAATTTTAATTATTTTTGAGATCCTTTGTTAATTATTTCTTTATTATTATTATTATTATTATTTTATTTTTTTAATGACCTTCGGTAACTATAGCCCATTTTAGCCATTGAGAGTTCGTGTGTATGTGAAAGTGTGTGTAAATTAGTGTAGTGATCAGATTATAGCCGGTCAAATATTTGCATTATTTTATTAGTTTATTATTTGTACGTTAATAAGAAAAGCTTGTTAATATAAAAAATAAAAACAATACAATACAATCGTGTCTGTTAAATAAAAGTACCCCCCCCCCCCCGTATTTTTTCGATCACATTTTTTTGAAACATTATTATATTATATTTATTATGTTGATTTTATTCAAGAGCACCTAATATTTCTTTGAGATTAAAGATCTTTTAATATAATGAGAATTTTGTGAAATTTTTTACGCAATAAAAGTACATATTTGACACTAGCTTAGTTTATCATTTTATTTCTTTCATAGCACTCCTATAGGGGGGCATTCTATCCTTTCGCACCGGGCGCCCTAATATCACGCTACGGCTCTGATCAAAATCAATAACAAGTACAATTCTTTTCTTGTATTTAAAAATATATTTGTTAATTTAAAGAAAATTTAAAAAAATTTCAGGTTGCATGGTTAGGTTTAGCATCTAGATTCTAGATATTTTCTAATGAGACTATTCATTAGTATATTTATTCATAATTCATATTATTTACATTTTAAAGTTTGAGTTATTAAGAGATAAAGTATTTTCTATATAAAAAAACTAATTTGATATATTCTTACTAATGTTTCTGTTTGTTTTCTATTTCTGAAAACGTTTTCAAAGTTGTGGAAACATAAAAAAATGCAAAGATCTCCAGAAAAGGTGAAAGATGAAAAGGTTTTGCTATTAAGGAGGTTCTTTCGCGACAATCCACACAAAAAGTTGTAGCCTCGTAACCACTCTATAAAAATGAACGGAACTAAAATTTTAGTGTATTTTTTTTAACGTGACTGTCCACTCACACTACGAAATCTCTATATAGATACACACATACTAGCCGGATCGTTTCCAAGCCATTGTGTTTATATCCCTTCCACTAAAAATAATCGCCCAAATAGTTTTTTTTTTTTTTTTATCAAAACTACGTGGTAAATAATTTCTATTTTTTTTTAAGTTACTCCGAATATATTATTCTAACAAATATTAGTTTTTCATCAAGATGGTGAAAGACCTTCAATGAAAAAAAATAAAATAATGATCATATCCCCACCCTTTCCCTATCTACCATATGTAAAAAATGTTATTTTTAATTGCAATTATTTCATGTTTGGCGTGGTAAATCGTCTTCAAATTTTAAAAGTGTGTGTATTATGCTTTTAATGACTTATATGTATACCAAGTTTCAAAAACTTCTTGAATTTTTGCATTTGCGAAAGAACTACCTTAATAAAACAATACTTGATTAAATCTTTCTGTAGAGAATATATGGTTAAAACTAAAAAAATTCTATTTCTTAATATAAACTTAGTCAGGAAAGTAATTTAACTACATACAAAGTAAAATAGCTCTAAATTTTCTTAAATAAAGGGTATGTTTAAGCCAGTGGTTCCTAACCTAGGTGTATTCTTTCTTTTTTTTTTTTGTGACAATGTTAGCCACTATAAGAATAATTTTGTGTCAAGGTTTGTTATTTATTAGAACCAGGGATTGTCAGTTCCTGGAGGGGGGGGGGGGGGGAGCCGGTATTATTGTTATTTTTACAAATATTCATTTTTAAATTTTTTGCTTCTAGCTGGTATCGAACCCGTGATGTTGGGTTTTCAGAATAGAGCACTTTATCCGCACGACCACCTACTCCCTGGGGGTAAAATAGCTATTGACGGGGGTAATCAGACTAATTAATATATGTTGACGGTAACGGATTCATTTTTTCTGCTACGTGGCGGGGCGAGGCAAGGATGGATATTTTTTTAACAAGGGGTAGAGACAAATGGCTTGCTTGGTCACAGGGGTAATAAAACTGAAAATGTTAGCAAATAACCTTTTGAAACTAAGTGAATTTTAATCGTGCAATTTTAATGTGATCAGTTATGAAAATAGTTATATTGTTATATAATAAATTAATAGTATTTATTTCATTGAACTTACTTAAGATGTCCCGTTTGAGGCATAGCTGTTGATACCCTGACCAGTGGTGGTGGAGCAGCATGACAAACAGCCCTTGAAACATTATTTTGCATGGCGACGGCAGCTGCAATCATAGCTGGATCATTTGGAGGACAAATTTGGTTGTAGTATTGTGGTGTTGAAGTGGCCGAGGATGGTGGTCTAGTTACTCTATTCTGTAGTGCGTGAATTGAATTTGGCGCACTCTGTCTTATATGTCCTGGATATGGCATTCTATTGGGGTTATGATGTCCTGGAACCTGAAAATAAAAATATCAAGTATAACAACAAATATGATTAATGAATAAGATTGAAAAAAATATATATTTTTGTAATTTTAGATGTTTTCCTCGGAGACGGACTGATAGATACAGGGCGGTGGAGAGAAAATCCGGGGCCCAGGGGGAAAATAAAAGTCTAGGGGCCCCAAGTTAAACATATATATATGTCGGAGGTTGTGTCGGCCAGGGTTGAATGAGGCAGCTGGTTTCTCTGCCAGTCAAACCAGCGTTCGAGAATCGCGCCACTTCGATCGAATGACATTCAAAGACTCGGTTTGTTCTGAAAATGATCCAGAGGGTGGAGAGGACGGCTGCTAAGCCGAGGACAAAAGGGATTCCCAAGGCATGAGCGAGGGAACAGCCATTACGCTTGCAGGGAATAAGATGAGGAGTCAGTGTTTGGTCAGTGTGTGCGCGGGACCCGAAAGCCTCATCTGGCCTTGTAATGATTAATCAAACGTTGAGGACAACCTACTTACTCCCAAATATATAATCAAAGCAAAATAATAATTTTATCTGTAAAAATGTATTTTAATTTATAGTTATTAGAATTAACAATTATCAAACAATCTCTATTATTTCGAAATTACAAAATTTTTTGAAGTAAATAAATTGACACGTTCTCATGTGACCATCCACTTGACTTTACCATACACTTCTGGTTGAGTTTGGTAGATTTTCATTTTTTGACCCTTCAACCCCCCTCCACATTTCGGGAGGTTGGCTTTTGAATTTTTAGACTTCTAGAGGCCCATTGATTATGTATACAAAATTTGGTTGAGTTTGGTCCAGGGGCCTGGATTTTCTTTTTGTGACCCCCCCCCTAATTTTGGCGTCAGAAAAAAATATGTTCGTTATTATAGGTTCATTTTATAGTATATTTCATTTTTCTTGTTTTTTTTAGTTTGAAAATATTATAATTTTAAATTTTAACCCCCCCCCCCCCCTCAATTTTGGGTCGATATGCATCAAAATCTAATCAGCTCTTAATCTCAATGCACCAAAACTACGTGTGAAATTTGGCTTTGATATTCACAGTTATTTTTGAGCTAGTTCGTCCACAAAAATTTGGTAATGGACGTACTAACAGACTAATTAACTAACAGATATTTTGACAAAACAATTATTATCTCGAAAAATATAATTTTTTCGACGTTCACTTATTAGAGCTTTTTTGTAGACCGAAATTCCATGGTTTCCCCCAATTTTTTTTATCAAAATAGTGGGAGTTTTTAAATTTAAGCACATTATTTTCCAATTTAAACCAGTAGGCCCCTCAAAAAACACGGTGCCCAGAAACTCCCCCCCCCCGTCAGGGCTGGATAGATATAAAAACTAAGGAGGATTGAATGGAAGGCAGTCCAGAGATAAATAAAAAGATGATTTTCAATAAAAGATTATTTAATGGGAATCATCTTTTTGATTTATCCCTGGACTGCCTTCAATTCAATTCTCATATTTTTTTAATTTTTAATGTCTCTTCGGTACTCCATAAATAAAATAATTTTTTTATGTTTTTTAATTATTAATTTTTACTTACAAATAAACAGTTTCGGCTAACACTGGGCAACATCTTCACTAATAAATAATTATCGTTTTTTAATTTTTGAAAATGTCAAAAAAAAATTCTCTTTTTTCACATAATTTTCTACTTTTTCAAATACATATTTATTCTTTATATTACTTTATTGAATAGAAATATAAGAATTATTAAGAATTTTGTTACAGATATTGAAATAAATAAAAATTGGAATATTTGTTAATTTGTAAATATAAATTTTATTTTAATAATTTTGACAAATTTAAAGTATCTATTTATATTTTGAAAATAGCACACTATAAAAATGAACACAGCCAACTTTTTAATATTAAAAAAAAAATGATTTTTTTCAAAATTTCACTTCTCTTTAATTTATTTTTATGAGTTAAATTAGCCGAATAAAAAAAAAAAATATTGAGTACAAAACTGGCAGAGCTTCAAGTGTATGTTCTAATTATCCGATTTCAGCCAAAAACAGGTGAAGCTAATATAAAGGATGTAAAAAAAATAAAATAGATAATTTTTAGAAAAAAAACCGACTTAAAAAAAAATTAAATGTAACAAATAAAATAATAACTCAAAAATCAAATAAAATGCACTAAAAGTTATATAAATAAAACAAATAAACAGGTTCATAAACAAAGAAGTTATGGGTGAACATACATAACAAAAAAGGTCCAATACCAATGAAATTTAGTTTTTTACCAATCGGAAACTATACTGAACACAATGCAAAAAAAATAATCAAAATTGGTTCACAATTGGGGAAGAAATCGAGTAACATAGACACAGAAAAAAAAAATCAGTCGAATTGAGAACCTCCTCCTTTTTTGAAGTCGGTTAAAAATTTAAGGAAAAAGAGAAACTTTTTTAAGACTCGGTACACTGTCTGCAGTTTCGGTGAATTAAGTAATTTTAAATTAAAAGTATCTAAATCTAACATTCATTTCGATTTAAGCTAAGTTAAGCCTGCCTGCTAGGCATACCGAATAAAAATAATGGAGACATTAATTAATAAATTTAATTATATGGAAATTTTTACCGATTGATTTGCGAGGGATCCAGCGCGTGATGATTGATAATTTGTATAGTGTGGAGCCATTCGAATTACAGAATTATTTTGAGATGTGGCAACTGGTAAAGTGGTTCCACTCGTTGCTGGAAATCCATTATTCCAACCGTTAATGCTGGGCAGAGTGTTGGCGGCGGTCCGAGGAGCCGAAGCGTTGATGGATCCAGTTGCTCTTCTCGGTGCAGATGCGGCGTTATCAGATTGGGATGATTGGGGAGGAGGCACACTTGGTTGTCGAGTCCACAAACCTCCACTTGCATGGGCCATACCCATTTTATGAGATGGCAATAACAATGGTTGTTCAAGAATCTTAAGTGAAAAAATAAAAAAATTGCAATAATTAAAAATGTCGTTTTAACATTAAAATGACTATTATAAATAAATCTATGCAATGGGATATTTTTCTCACATTCAAGTTGAGATCAAATATCAATACGAAAATGTGATTTTAACTATTATAAATAAAGATCAGATTTCTATACAATGGAATATTTTTCTCATATTCTAGTTGAGATCAAATTTCAATACGAATCATAATTTGTAGACATTATGGTTTAAATATTATGTTGCACTAGCCTTCGGGGGCCCTTTTGTTAGATAGGGGGCTACGCCCTTTGGACCCACCGCACCCCCCACTTCACCACCCCCGCACCCCACCCACCCCGTGCACTACACCCTGGACACCCCCGCACCACCCTACTCCGCCTCACTCCCCGCACCCAGTTTTTGCATTTCTAGCATTCTAGTGACCCACAGATTATGTATATAAAATTTGGTTGAGTTTGATCCAAGTGCAAGAATTTTCATTTTTTGACCCCCCCCTCATTTTGGGTGGTTAGTTTTTGCATTTCTAGCTCTCTAGAGGCCAACAGATTATGTATACAAAATTTGGTTGAGTTTGCTCCAAGGGGAAGTATTTACATTTTTTCACCCTCCCCCCTTTTTGGGGGGAATTTTTATAAACAAAAGTTTTCAGAAATCACATCCCCTACAACTTTTGTCATTATAAAATTTGCCGTAGAGTTAATAGTTTAGGAGTTATTTGATAATTTTCATTCGTGCGCCCCCCAAACATCCTTTTGGGGTCAAAATATTAAAACGTTATATAGCTATAAACGTAAGTTAGAAGACATCTGATCCAAATATGAAATTTCATAATAATCCCTTCAACCGTTTTTAAGTGAGTCGTGAGCAACTTTTCGCAGAAACCACGCAAACATACAGACAGACAGGCATGAATTTTGTTGAGACAAAACCTTAATTTTATATAAGTATATAAATATTTGGACGTTATTGTATATTAAGCCATTTTCTCAAAAATTATTTAAAAAAATTAAAATATAGAATTTTTAAAATTTTGTATAGGTAAAACTATTTTTAAAACTCAAAGAAAAAAAATTTTTAAAGAAAAAGAAAACACTAGTAGAATTAATAAAATCAATTTCAAGTGTGTTGGTGGCATTTCTGGTAAAATAGGTGCAATTTTACAAACAAAATAACAGAACATTTAAAAAAATCAGGTTTTAATATTCTAGAAAATGTGAATAAAAATTTAACAGCGGATCGATAACTCAACTTCAAAATTTAAGTATGCCCCTGTAATATTGGTGGACGTAGAAAGGACCAAGGACTTTTAAACTCATACTGAACGACAGGTGTTTTAATTTCAGTGAAAACGAAAGACAGTATTTGAAATTGTTCAGTTGAAATAACTTGTTTATCAATGCAATGATTCCAAATGTAAAAAGTCGGCTGGAGTTAAATTTTGGGTGTTTTTGTGACTTGGGTGAGTAGTATATAATCCTAAATTCCACCCTTTAAAAATTTATTATAAATGTTAAAACAAAAATTTAAAACATGCAATAATCTTTTCCAGTTGACGTGCACTGATGAAGAGCAGCGGTGTAGTGCTCGAAACGTTGTAAAATATCGATTACGTCAGCCCAAAATAAAGTATCAAATAAAAGTTGGGTTTTATTTTAACTTTTTATTTTCCCATAACTGACCCTTAGCCAATTTATTAAAATAAACCAGGGCCACCAAACACGGTTCTTTTTAAATGTAAGAAATATTGATAAAAATCGAGGGGTGAACCGCGACCTAAAATGGTGTACACCTATTTCCACTTCCACTCCCAAGTAGAAGACAATAGATTATTTAATGAATTCCAAAGACGGTGTACACCTAATTCCAATCGCGGTTCACCCCTCGATAAAAATTGAAATCTCACAGTTCAAATGTAAATAAAAAAAATAGATCAGAAAATATTTAAATTGAAAAAATTTTGGTTGAAGTTACAATAAAATATAGAAATATAAGAAAATAGTTTACAGTGTAACAAAGATTTAAATTTTTAAGGCAACAGACTAAAATAATATTCTGTGCCCAACAGAAGAAAAGAAATTAGTGTAAAAATAATAAGCAATTTTTTTTTCAAAATAAAAATAGCAAATATACCATTGAATAGAAAGTAAGTGAAGGAAGACAATTACCTTAACAGGCCAATATAATTCGAAATAAGTTCCAGGAGGGAAGTAACTCTTGATATCGGCCAAGGAGATCACCAAACATGTTTCTGACGCAAATAATTCATTTCTAATACCTTGTACTTTGCAACAGAATTTGAGATATGCTAAATCCCATCCATCTAAAGCAACAGCTTTCAATTTGAGACTGTCCGTTTCACCTTCAAAATAGAATAAAGGAACAAATTTGCGATTCTCCTTAACAGTATATGGAACAACAGATTCTCGATTAATCCGAACGAAACCACATCGATCTTTCGGAGAAGAAACATTCGATAACAATTTATTATAACAAGAATCTAGGAAATCGTAGAATTGAGCAGTATCTGTAAGACGAACTACAAGATCCTTTGTAGTGAAGTGTTCTTTCCCAAACTGGGACTCACAATGTTTAAAGTTGATTTCATTTAGCAATCTGGCTTCTGGATCGGTAATATAATACGATCGTATACACGTACATGTATAGATATCCGAATGCAAGTAGCTAAGATATTTTTTCAATAGTTTAGTTTCTACCATTCGTACGGCACAATATTTTTCCCCGTTTCGGAACAAATAGGGCACATGGTATATTTTGCCCATGGTAACCCAGCCAAAACGTCCCCTTTGACTTTCTTCATCGCATGGAGTGGATTTCTCGTCCGTTTTTTCTTTGGTTTGAGATTCTTGTTTCCGTGACTTTGCCATTAGCATTTGCAAAGCGTTATTCGGGGCGGCCGCCGTTGTTCTTAATGCTGTTTGCTCCGATTTTTGTTTGTTTGTTTCTCGAATTTTCGCAGCTAACTCGGCAATTTCAGCCTCGTCAGGCCTTTCGGACTTGACTTTGGTGATGTCTGAAAATAATTGAATTTTCGATTAAAAGATAAACAAAAAAAAAGAATAAGTTTGTACTTACTTGTTGCCATTTTTGTTAATGCCAATTAAGTAATTATGAAATATTAAAACTAAATCAAATGCTACTACACTATTTACATTTTATATAAAAATATTTACATTGTGAACACTTTTTAGATTTGAAAAGATTTAAAGAAATGACACTCGTTTCACTTTGAGAGAAAGCTTGCATTTTTCATGTGAAATATAATATATTATTATAAAAGAATAGTATGGGTTTTTCAGTGAAATTCAATTTATTCAAATGGTAGAAATATTTTATAAGATTTAATTGAAATAATGGAACGCCATTAGATGTACTGCTATCTAGGGCTTATTATGATCTAACCTCATAATCTAATTCAAGTGTCAAATAAATGAAAAAACAAGTTTTGATTAGTAAATTAATCATTTTTGCACTAAATAATCTCACATTATTTTTTTGAATACGATTTGGAAGCTATGTTTTTTATCAATTTGATATGGATAGCTCTGCCACTTGGTGTTTTAGAATACTGACAAAAATAAAAGTGAATTCTAGCCTCGCTCGAAGGGTTCCACTTTATAGAAGCCCAGTCGTGGTTTCTAAACATGCTCGCAAGCCGAAATGGCGCCAAGTCTCGTTCAAGTACGAATCAGAGAGCGCCGTGTGGAAATTCGGGCGCCATCTTGGAAAAAGTCCGGGCCCCTGATTGAGGCTAGTCGAGTCGTGGCCCAAGGTCTTCCGTTTGGCATTCTTTGAACGCAATTTACTACCATTTGTTAAAAAAGGAAAATAAGTCAAACTGGCAAATTTAATTTCATGAAAAACAATGTATCTACAAAAATGTATACAATTAATAATGTGTATACACTATAATTATTTTTTATTTACACAATTGGCAATAAATAGCAAATAAATTAAAGATTAAAGAATTATGTTCATTTCCGGTTATTAATAATATATAACCTTCATTTGGAAATAAATTATTAGATCTTATCTAGATATTTATATATCAAATATCAACAAACTTAAAGGAAAAATATTCCAAAAATTTCTTAAAAGTTTTAAAGTAAAAAAATACTAGTGATAACAAAATATTGATTTATATTATTTGAAATTATAACCTCAAATAAATCAAAATGGAATCACAATACAATACGAATAATAGAATGAATATAGTATAAATTTAAAATAAATAAAATAATATTCTAAATTTGATTTAGGGTTAAATACACCCGATTTATTTGGTAAATTATCGAAAACCGATAGTCAATATTTCCCTGTTTTCACAGCTTTATTGATAAATTTCAAAATGATTGCTTTTTACCACTTGTTTTATTAATGGATTGTAATTTTTTTCATTTTATTGTCAATATTTTTTTAATACCTATAAATCCTATATTGTATATTGAAATAAATTAAAAGAGAGTTCTCTCAACACATTGTTGAAAAGTCATATTTTAAGATAAATGACTCAATTAAACATAAAAATGAATTTTATATTAAGAATAATTTAAATGCTAGGCATCACTTATTGATATGTTTGACTGATATGCCAGAAGGGATCGCCACCTGAAGACGAACCCAAGTACCAAAAACGAACCCAAGTGCCAAAATTGCATACCGGGAAGTTGTTTTAACTCAAGAGATGAAATCTTTACTGACATGTAAATTAAACTTATATATATCTATATATTTAAAAATTCTTGTTTCTGGCTTTTAAATTCTTCTTAATTTATAATCGATTTATAATTTATTTATCAATATATAATTTAAATCGATTGAGCAATCGAGTGATGTTGAAATTGTGAAAAATGCCATCTCTTTTAAAAATTTAAAAATTCCAAACAATAACTTGTTTTTATTTTTAATGAGTTATGTTGGGAACTATCATATACAGAATGTATATTTATAAATTTCCTTAAATGAAGGTTTGCTGCTCATCCTTTCATTTATATGTGGAAGGCATTGGGAATTGGGAAACCACCGCATTAAAAGTCCCTAGAATGCCTAAAATCATGGTGTTCTTACAAGTAAAAAAGTATCTAGGTATTATATTGCGTTAAATCAGTCATATAGCATAGATATACTATGGCCTATGATGATGATATATAAATAAACTTATGGAATGTGACCTTCACATCTTTGAAATTTTCCTCCCTATTAAATTGGTTAACCAGAAATCGATAACGTCAAATAAAGAAAGTGCTTCAGGCGGACTAATTTAAACTTGAAATTATAACACCTTGCTCTATTCCTCCAAGCAGATACTTTAATTGATAGATCCATTGCTGTGATATAGAGGTGTTTTACACGTTTTTGCAACACGACTTCTTTCTTAATTTGAAAAGATTTTCTTGCTTAGATTTTCAGAGTTGTCAATTTTCAAGAGGAAATCAATTATGGTGTCCTCTGATATATATATAGTACCTGGAGCACCGAGCGATGCTCGGTAACTTTTTGCCTCTAAATCATGCGCGTAGTTAAGGGGGACATTGCCCCCCCTCCCCCTAGAAAACTCCTTGCCCCCTTAGAAAAATCGAGTCAATATCTCAATAACTATTTATGCTATGAGATTAATTTTATCCTTAAAAAATCAAGAAAACTACAGATTGAAAAAATTCAAAAAAAATTACCTTCCCATATAGCCCAGCAAATAGGGGGGTTTCAGCTTAAATTAATTGCGAGAAAAGATTTTTTTTAGGATCGTTTGGTATGGTGTGGGTATGAGAAATCTAAGTTTGCGACCTCGAAAGTCTGGAGGACAACTTTTGGCGGCAGAAAAACCTCGAAATTTTCGGACTTTTTCCAGTTTTTCGCTTATAATTCGAAAACAGTTCATATTTTGTAAATAACTGTTCTATAGTAAATTAAAGAGGACAAATTTTCGCGTTGATTAAAAAAAGAAATTGAAAATTGGTCTAGTATTTCGATTTTTAATGAGGATCCAAAAAACAGTCCCAGGGAACAATTATTCCAGCAATTAATGTAAGCTGAACCACCTTTTGGATCCTCTATTTACTGGGCTAATAGGCACCGAGAATTTGCGAGTTTAAGGCAATGAGAATATATGTCCCACGCAATCTGTCGAGGAAAGAAGGCAATTGTTCTCAGTCAGCGGACTCTGCAAAGTTTTACGCAAAAATGGAAGAATGAAACGATGCGAAGGCTTTGCCAATGAAAAACAGAGTTTTTATTCTTTGTACAAGACAAAAAAAAATCAAAATTTCGCGCCCCTCTCATTTTCGCCTAAATAGGGGTAGCCAGTCCGATTCCGCTGCTGACCCTGATGATATCGCATCGAATCTTATCACGATGAGCCCCCGGACCTATTATATCTAAGCTATTCCACCTCTCCTATGATTCGGGCATATCCCTGAAAGCTGGAAAATAGTCAGATTTTGGTTTATCACTATATATCTCAATTAGGCCACCATTTGGATGGAAAGAAAATTAATCAGTGACTATCATGGCAAGTGATAGGTGCCCTATAAACACTTTTAACCTTATTCCTGACAAAGTTATAGAATCTTCCCCATGGGTCTCGATCCACCTCCCACACAATTCCGTCGCACATCTTCTTTTGCGATCCGTGTGCGGATTCACAGTGAATGAGATTGAGACCCAATCCTAATCTTGGCAGCGGCTATTATATTTTTGGCTACCTGTGCATATAACTTGATTACCGCAGTTTGTTTACCACTGTATGGCTTTCCCATGTTTTTGATCGAGTCAATGGTAATCCCAAGCAGTTCCTCAAACTTCTGAAGTAAAAGGCGGCTATGAGTTCTTCCTTCGTCGTGGCTTCGTCTAGTCCAATCTCAACCTCAATCTCGTGAGTCCGAGCTTTTACATCTGCTTCACTTCCTAGAACCGTTTGGATGGTGGATCGGAATTGAAATTTTTCTTTCTCATCCGTTTTTCTCTCCAGTACTAAAAGAAGATCCCAAGCCCCCGTTCTCCGGATTTTGGTGACCTTTTTCCTGATCACGTCTCCTGAGACGATGCCGTGGTTTCCGTCTGAGAAAGTTATAGATTCCTTATACTTCCTACTAGACACCAGTACAGTTTTTGTTTTTGGTTCCGCCAGCTGTAAGCCATTGTTGGATAATGTCAATAGCTTGGTTGCCGATTTGGACCAATTCCTCCTTAAGTTTAGCAGTGTCGTCCGTGAAACCTACTATCGTTACATTCTCAGGCATCTTCTTCTTCTTCTTGAAATGCCTTCTCCATCTAATGAAGATTGGCAACAATGACAGGAAATTCCTCTCTATCAGCAGCAGCTCTTAGAAGTGAATGAGAACCTAGTTTAGCCCATTCTCGTATGTTCTTCAGCCAGGAAGACTTTCTGCGCCCGGGTCCTCGATTTTGCCTTCAACTATTTAGTAATATAAGATCTTATACTTAAACATTAATTTTAGTCCAAACTCAAAACTGATTAAAACTTGCTTGCTGTTGGAAAACGGTTTTACGTAAGCATTTTCTAAAAATAATGGGGGAGGTGTGTTGTGCGCCGACAATATTTTCCTTGAATATAAATATAATTATTTTTAAGGGCAATGTTTGGCGATCGGCTCCCTTTGATGCTCGAAGGCCCCTTTTTGACAATGGGAATTCGGCTTCCTGGACCTTCAATAAAAGTGAAATGGCTCTTAAAGCAGGTCGTAAATAATATTCAGATGGCCTTTTGGCCCAGATGTGTAAATGTCATTTTAGCGTGAGAAATATCTAAAGATTAAATTTCCAGAAATGGGAGGAATGATTTTTAAGATACGCCCCGCTAATTAAGAATTTGGCCTATGAGAGGGACTCTTAGAATTTCGACGCTTCAGGCATTTTTTAGTCAGTTGAGAGAGTTAGTCAGTTCTATTTTGGAATCCACTGGGGACAGTGCTAATCTGAAGCCCAGTTGGGGTGGTCAGTCAGTTGTCAATTGGAGTTAAGAGATGAATAAAAAACCAATATGAAATAATCTCTTCTTTTAAATACATCCTTCTCTCCTCTCATCAAACCAACATCAGGGCTTAAACAGGTCGAATCGCTTGGGCGCGTTACCAAGACCATTCACGGAGAGCTATCTTCGAGATAAATCAACAAATCGCCAACCTTTCTCTGGTCAAGTAGGGTTGCAACCAAAACCTTAGTGTTGTCGCAACAACATTACGAAGGATAATGAACGTGACTAGGCTCGATAGGATGAAGAGTGAAGATATTAGAGAAAAATGTGGAATACAAAAGGTGAGCGAATGGGTTAAAAGAAGAAGAGCGGAATGGTATGCGCATGTGAGAAGAATGCCAGAAGACCGACTGGTAAAGAAAGTGATGACAAACAGGCCGGTTGGAATAAGAAGAAGAGGTCGTCCCAAGAAGAGATGGTATGACGTTCTGGAAGAAACAAACCTATAGGTTTAAAAATAAGAAGAAGGAGAAGAAAATTCAAATGAATATTTAACACATAGGCTATTAAACAGGAAATAAAACAATTTGCTTATTAATATAAACCTACCTCGTATCTTACTCAAGTTTTATTATTATATTAAAATGTTTCACCTAGAACCAACACCGAACTCCTTAAAAGTTATTATTAATATAAGCTTTACTCACCTTTTTGGCTTCTCTAGCTCACACTCCTGGACTGCTTTTGCTGGTTGATTTTTCAGGATCTTGGTTTACAGATGGTTCCAAACAAGATTCGTTCACTACGGGTTCCGGGACAAGAAGTGCATGTGCATGCAAACAGACTGAAAAAAAAACTGACTCTAAAACTGATCTAGTCCATGACTGATTTCGAAAATCGAAACCTAATGTTTATATTCTACTTGTGGTGAGACTGGAGGAGCTTGTTCAGTTCGAACCAATCAGGTTTAAGGTTGGAGGGATTTGTTCAGGCTGGCTATCCTGGTTAAGAGATGGGAGGGGGTTGTCTGTTTCTCCTTCCTGATTGGCTCACGTGATCAGGAGAGCATCGTGGATAGGGACAAGGGCGAGAGGGAGGGGGAAATACTTCTGGCATTTATCCAGAGGTTGTGGCTAGAGAAGGAAGATTATTCTAGGTGACTTAAACCAGGTGAAGAAAGACTCATGTATTTTCAATAATAATGGTTTATTCGATGCTTTTCAATAATAATATAACAAAATGCTTTATAAATGTAGAAATAAAACTGGAGATGTTCGTGTATCTTGAGTAGAAAAATACTTCTTGAAACTTGCTGGTTAAATCTTCGGTAAACATATACTTAATGAACTGACCGTGTCGGAGGGGAAATCGTAACTGCCTGTCTTCAACTTGGGAGACGATCTTTATAGGCGTTGAGTTGACATCTAGGGCTTCTGACGATAGGTCCTTGGAACAGCCAATCAGCGCATCTGTTAATATGGCCAATCCGGGAGCAGCTGGTCGTCGCCGCTCTCAAGTCCACGGACTTCCACGGTGGCGCTACTGGCGGTAGTGGCGCGCGCAGGTTGAGCGGTGGTGGGGGAGCAGCAATAGGGGAATGAACTCGTGCAGCTGAGGGGGGGTTGGAATGGGGAGTGAACTCTTCGCTTGAAGAGTGCGTGTAAAACTTACAAATCTTGACGGTGCGTTGCCTGGTAAAATCTGCCAGGCTGCTGCTCAGATTGACGGAGGCGCGAGGTGGCTGGAATCAGGGCGGTGTCATGGTGTGTAGGACCAGGGCAAGTTGGCTTGACTGGATCCCACATATATATATATATATTTGCATTTTTTTTTAAACGGCTCTAACGATTTTGATGAAACAAACTCTATTAACAAGTTTTGTGGATGAGAAAGCGATCTTGATGCGGAGCGAGGGTGGATGTGGGGGGTGCAGAAGGTAGGGGGCAATGCAAAAATCGACCTTTTTAATCAGAATTTTAAATTAAAAATAATATTAAAATAAAGATTTTAACTAAAGGAAGAAGTTGGAAGCTCGGTGCCTCCAGGTATCTTGGTTCTATTTTGAAAACGACTCTACCGATTTTGATGAAATTCACGGGTTAGGGGGTTTTGGGGGTGACGATTCGATCTGTCATGGTCTCATCTTCGACAAAATTGTTTTTGATGGGTTTTTTCGTAATCAAATTAATTAATTATTCTCAAGTAGACAAATCCCAATCTTGGAGTTTAAAAAATGTTGCTCTTTTGTTTACTTTTGTGCCCAGACAGACAATGGGTTTGGTTAATCCTTTATTCTCAAAAGCCTTGAAGAAGTATTGTGATTGTGGATTTTAACATATTTTGTTCTCCCTAAACGTTAGAAATATTAATAAACGTTTTATAATTGTTTTTATAAAGAACTTTATTTATTTAATAGAATATAAAATAATCAAAATTTATTTAAAAATATATTTCGCATAAGCAGAACTCAATGTTCGGACGCTACACCCCCTTAAATGAACGTCTCGACGCCCTATGTGTGTGTGTGACTCTGGTTAGGAGTCTGCCACCAGAAGGCGTCTAAGTCGCGAGTCGGGTTGGCATGTGCGCTGCCTGCCGGCCTATTTTCATTATTATGCCACGTCGTCAGTCGCCAACTGCTCTTGAAACTAGTCTCGGATGGATCCTGATAGGTCCTTATGGGTATCCACCGGCGTCGCGCCATGTGCATTTTCACTCTTCCACCGTCGACAATGAAGAAAAAACCGCTCGCACGTCTCACCACTCGGTCGTGACTAATCTCACAGATTGCAGTCCAGATACTTCAGTCTCACAAATTGCACGTACCAATCGCACCATCATCGACGCCGATTCAAGATAACTCTCCCTCTTTAACAGACGCCATCACGAGATTATGGGAACTCGACCAAGTGTCCATCTCTCTTCCCATGTCTCCTGCCGAGAAGCAGTGCGAGGAGATTTATAGTGCGACCACCAGCCGAGAGAAAAGCAGACGATATTGCGTTGCTCTGCCCTTTATCGATTCGGGGTTAGGTCATTCATACCATAGTGCTGAGCAACAATTTTATCGTCTGGAACGCCGGCTTCAACGAGAGCCATATCTTAAAGAAGCTTATCACTCATTCATGCGCGACTATCTGGACAGTGGTCACATGGAGTTGGTTTCTCCTAACGAACTTCCATCTCACATACCTTACTATATTCCGCACCATGCTGTTCATCGCCCGGACGATCCTCCGCCTAAAATTCGAGTCGTTTTCAATGCCTCCTGTCAAACATCATCTGGCAAATCGTTGAATGATATTCTTCTTACCGGTCCAAAACTACAGGCTTACATCTTCGCACTCATTAACCGCTTTCGTCTTCATAAATACGTATTTAGTGCCGATATCCGCCAGATGTATCGTCAGATCCTTGTCAGAGGGGATCAGCGGGATTATCAACGCATCCTATGGCGGTTCTCACCTCAAGAATCTATATCGTCATATCGTCTTACTACGGTCATTTACGGCGTATCTTCGGCTCCATATCTCGCATTACGCACACTTCAACAACTAGCCACTGATGAGCGTCATCGCTTTCCGAACGCATCCCGTATCCTTCAATCAGATGTATATGTTGATGACATTTTAACGGGTTGCGAAACCACAACTGAAGCACTTCGCATCCCCTCGTCATCAGACACTCTCACCCTTGACTGTGACCCCGCCGTGAAGATTCAACAATTGTGGATACAAAAGCTTGATTGGTACTCAACTCCTCCTGATCACATCATACAAGCATGGACCCGATTCCAGAACGAACTCCCCCTAATCGCTAAGATCACTATCCCTCGCCATCTTGTGGGCGTGAAAACTCCTTCAATTAATTCCTTGGTGGGATTCTGTGACGCATCCGAACGCGGGTACGCCGCGGTGGTCTACTTGCTCACCGCCCTCCCTCACGGGGACCCTGACGTCGCGCTCCTTGCTTCGAGGTCTCGCGTTGCGCCACTTAGGAAGGTAAATGTTCCTCGCTTGGAATTGTGCTCTGCTCATCTGCTTGCTAAACTCGTACAAATGCTTTGCACACAGTTAATCGATCTCCAAATTGGCTCCGTATTCGCCTTCAGCGATTCCACCGTTGCACTTGCATGGATTGCAGGCGAGCCTCACAGATGGAAAACATTCGCCGGAAATCGGGTCTCTGAAATACAAGATATCATTCCACCCTCGCGATGGCGTCATGTGACTTCCGAACAAAATCCTGCTGATTGTGCTTCTCGCGGACTGCTTCCAAGAGAATTACGTGATCATCCCTTGTGGTGGACGGGCCCCACGTGGCTGAAGGCGCCACCCTATCGATGGCCGACGGGATGTCTATCCGATCCCAACATCCCGCAAATATTAGCGGAGGAACGGGCTTCTCCTGCCTTTAATCTATTGGTTCCTTCAGAATCTTTTGAATTCGAGGAACGTTTCTCCTCTCTCGACCGCCTTAAGCGAGTGACGGCATATTGCCTTCGATTCTTCCACAACGCCAGGGCATCCCATACCGGGAAAGTACGTCAGCATGGCCCTATCACCACCAATGAGTTGAAAAGTGCACTCACATGTATTCTTCGCCGTGTCCAATCGATCACCTTACCCATTGAGAGGGAAGAGGCTGCGAAGCCGGGCACTCGTCACCGCCTAGTGCGACGGCTCGCGTTGTTTCTTGATGAAGATCATGTTCTGCGTGTGGGAGGCCGGTTGTCTGCCTCCGGCCTAGCATACGAACAGCGACACCCTGCATTGATACCAAAATCACATCATTTCACGAATCTCGTCATAGATCACGCACATAAACTTAATTTACACGCCGGTGCATTCTCCACTCACGCCTTTATTCGTCAAGCATTTTGGATACTCGATGGACGTAATGTCACCCGTCATCGCATTTCCAGATGTAACCGTTGCTATTCGTGCAAACCCCAACCTGTCATTCAGCCTATGGGAAGCTTACCCGCTGATCGGTTCCAGGCCTTCGCTCCTTTTTGCCGGGTCGGCGTGGATTACGCTGGACCATTCCATATCACCACCGGAAGAATCAGGGGTGCCAGAGTCACAAAGGCATACGTCTGCGCCTTCGTGTGTTTCTCTACTAAAGCTGTGCACCTGGAACTTTCTTCAGATCTCACCACTGCCTGCTTCCTTGCTGCTTACCGAAGATTCGTCTCTCGGAGAGGAAATAGTGAAGTCATTTTTAGTGACAATGGGACTAATTTTGTGGGAGCTCATCGAGAGCTTAATGAACTTTCCCGTTTCCTCGCCACTGATCACCACCAATCTACCATCATTGCAGCTGCATCCACTGTTGGAACTGATTGGCGATTTATACCACCATCCGCCCCCCATTTCGGTGGACTTTGGGAGGCCGCAGTCAAGGCCACTAAAAATCATCTTCGTCGAGTCATGGGAACTCAACTTCTCACGTATGAAGAATTTACCACATTACTGACTCAAATTGAAGCCATTCTCAATTCCCGTCCATTATGCCCATTGTCATCAGATCCCACCGATCTCACAGCTCTCACACCAGGACATTTCCTTATCCAACGCCCGCTAAATGCCCCTCCCGTTGCCGACATAAATCATATTCCCGGAAATCGCTTTAAGCGTTGGCAGTTCGTTGAGCGCATCAGAGATTCATTCTGGAAGCGATGGCATCTTGAATATCTACATACGCTGCAACAGAGATCCAAATGGCTGGTCCCTGAGACAGTCATCACCCCCGGAATTTTGGTGCTAATCAAGAACGACCAGGCACCAATACATTCATGGCCCCTAGGACGCATAACCAGGATATTTCCCGGTCCTGATGGTGTGGTCCGCGTGGCTGAAGTAAGGACGACAAGCGGAACATTTATTAGACCACTCATCAAGCTGTGTCCCCTTCCGAGTCAATGATGACCGCAGGCAGTCATGGCGGGCGGGATGTTCGGACGCTACACCCCCTTAAATGAACGTCGCGACGCCCTATGTGTGTGTGTGACTCTGGTTAGGAGTCTGCCACCAGAAGGCGTCTAAGTCGCGAGTCCGGTTGGCATGTGCGCTGCCTGCCGGCCTTTTATTCTTTATTCGTTCTCTCTTGCTCAAACAACCATATACACACATCTAAAAGTCGAAGCTTCGACAGCCATTGTATGTTCATTTTTGTACATTAAATAATTGTTTTTTCGATTATATAAATTGGATTCATTTACCCAATACTGAAGAGTTGTTATTCAGTCCGGCCCTTCAGTCCTCCTACACGCTCTCCCACCCTGGTGTACGCCGGTACACTCAATTTTCTGAAAAAATAACACATTTTGATAGGTTTTATTTATTAACAATTGGATGAATAAAAATGAATCATATGGTTGAATCAAAACAGGTGCAGGGGTGGGGTGCAGTGGTGGGGGACCCGGGGTATGGCGAGGTTTCGGGGGTGGGGTCAAGCGGGGTGGAGGTGGGGGGAGGGGTACAGTGGGCGAATATTATATATATTTGTATTTTTTTTAATTTGAAAACGGCTCTCAAATAAAAATCGACATTTTTATCAGAATTATAAATTAAAAATAATATTAAAATAAAGCTTTTAACTGAAGGAAGAAGTTACCGAGCATCGCTTGGTG
This sequence comes from Forficula auricularia, assembly GCA_024734495.1. NCBI lineage: Eukaryota > Metazoa > Arthropoda > Insecta > Dermaptera > Forficulidae > Forficula > Forficula auricularia. The sequence continues at coordinate 6,941,995 of JALMQS010000030.1, read as the reverse complement.
CCTCCGAGTATTTATATTAAAATATTTCTTAAGTTATCTCCTTTTTTATTTTAATAAGAAATTTAAAAGGCTTGGTGCGTATTAAATATGTTAATTTTTAAAGGAGGATGAATGAAATTCAATTGCTTCTTTCAGGTAATTTTTATTTTTACAAGTGGTTTATTCAAATATTTCGAGAGCACTACGGCATCTCTTTCTCAGTGGAAACTGCAAGACCAGAATAACAGCGAGTTAGTGGGTATTAGGGCAATAATTGTCTGGTGATTACAGATGTTAAATTGTAAGATACTTACCCACCACCTCACCAATAAATCGACCCCATCAGATTGCACAAATCAACGAAAAAGCTTGATAAAACACTATATACATATACATATACAATTTCACATTACAAGATGACAACCATATTTGTTAACATTAAATGTTTTAACGAAGTCCGAACTAATCGAAATATAAAGATATATTTTATTAAGTTGAATGTTTCATGAACTAATTATCAACTAATGATCGAGTAAGGGAAAGGTCACTGGCCAACCCATTTATCTACGTCATGACAATCAGAATATATTAATTAAAAAATGGCAAATGATTGTTTTTTTTTTAGGTTTTCCATTAAAATTCAACTAATGATTATTTTTTGTCAATTCCATTAAAATTTTATATTCCCGCATTAGGTAACCCGTGTCAAATTTATAATTTACAGTGTTATTTAGTTTTGTTGAAGGAGAATGCATTAGTTAGGTTCTTGGTGAAACATATTAAATAAAGTAAAGAAAATTTTTGAAATTTTTTTAGAAACTTTTTAAAATTTTAAATCTTAGGTAGGTTTCACATAAATAAAAGATCAGATTTCTTGTTTAGGACGACTCTATATATATTTCGGGGTATAAGCCCAACTTCAGGAGTTCACAAAGGACATTGAATACAAAAATGTTTTAGAAGTGAATTTCTTAATTTTAACAATAAGGTGAGAGGGGGAAGGGTTAAAGTACAAAGAAGATTTTTGTTTGTCTAGTTTTAAGATTAAGAAAGGTTGATTGAAGCTTGGGAAGTACCTGGAACTTTGTAAATAGAAATGAATGAAAGGTATGTGTAGGTGCTATTGTTTAGATATATACATGTCTATTATTAGTTGTTTCTTATTGTCAAGTTGGTTATTTAGAATGTTTTTATTATTTGTAACGAGCTTTTCGTGCGTGCCTTCAGAAAACCGGAAGTGGACATTTAAAAAAGATTTTTTTTTATTTTCTCAAAAACGGCTCCAACGATTTTTTAAAAATTAGTGTATTTATTAAGTGTCTTGTTATACTTCTTGTAGCCTCTAGATAGCTTAAGTTTCAAATTTCAAAAGCTCTGCGACTTTCCGAGAGCGAGATATGAATGATTAAAATAATAGGTGAAGTAAAAAGTTCTGAGCCTTTTTTCTCTTTATTTCGACGATAAAATTAACCAAGTTAGGATTTTCCGATTTAGATCAAATATGCGCCGTTTTGTTCGATAACTTTTGTACTTTTTGAAGCCAATCTCTTAATTCCGCGGTTGAAGATGTCCTCGTCACAATTGATGAAAAACTTGGCCAGCTCATTTTCTCAAGCCTCTCTTGAGGCCAGTTTTGGACCATCAAGAAAATTTTGCAAATGCTTGAAAAGGGGATAATCGCTTGGTGCCAGGTCTCGGCTATACGATGGATGCGATATAATCTCCCATCCAAGCTCTCTGAGCTTCTGGCGCGTCGTTAACGATGTGTGCGGCCTGGCGTCCACTTGATGGAATACAACACCCTTCCTATTGGCCAATTCTGGCCGCTTCTCGTCGATCGCCTGCTCTGGTCAGTTGTTGACAGTATTGATCCGAATTGACTGAGTACCTCGATGAGAGCATCTCATAATGGATGATTCCCATCCAATCCCACCAAACACACAGTAAAACCATCTTGAGCGTTAATCCGGGCTTGGCGATCGTTTGGATCGGCTCACCGCGCTTGGACCACGATCGTTTTGTGCCTGTTGTTCTCGTATGTGACCCATTTTTCACCGCCAGCCACCATCCCCATCGCCATCGCCATTGATTCAGCAAGACTCAGTGTTGCCTTATTTCTAGGCGTGTCGGCAGAAACCTCCCAAACATATCATTCGACTCAAACTCACTAGAATTCAGGGATAAAATTTCAATGCTAGGCGTAACTCTAGGGTCTGACCTTTCATGGAATGACCATATCTCAGCCACTAAAGCTGCAACGCGCAAGCTTGGTCTCCTATTTAGGTCTAGACGCTGTTATAAACTCCCAGTCAACTTCTCACCATCTGTATAAGGCTCAAATTCGTCCCTGTCTCGAATATGGCTCTCATCTGTGGAGAGGTGCCTCCAAGCATTCTCTTGCTACACTGGATGCAATTCAGAAGCGAGCAATTAAGCTAATTGAGGAGAATCGGCTCTAACCAACTCATTCGACTCCCTGGCTCATCGAAGAGACCGTCTCTGCCCTTTCCCTGTACTACAGATACTATCACGGTAGTCTGTTCAGATCGAGCTGAAATCAATTATCCCCCCTAATGCCCTGCTTTGCACGAGCAGCACGCGGTTTTGCGAACGCTCAGCACCCCTTCGCAGTCAAATTGGATAAAAGTGCCGAACAAGCTGCTTTCGCCAACTACTTTTATCCCTATGACCTCCAGGAGACTGGAACTCGCTCCCAGCCACCATCTTTCCCAGCGACCTATGACCTTCAAACTATTTAAGACCTGTATCCACAGATACCTTCGACCCCACCCAACTCTCTTAATCAATTCTTTCTTCTTCTCTTTCGCTGATGGAGGGGTCAACCGAGGTCCTTTAGTGGTTGCACCTTTACTGGTGCAACCCCTTCTCTGCATTCATTATCATTAAAAAAAATCTCAGAGCATCAATTCGATAAAAAGTTTCTGTTGCGTCAATTTGTCTGGCATCCATACATCGAGCTTCTTCTTGAGACTAGCCTTATGCAAATGGTTCCAAACGGATTTCTGGCTAATCTTCAGTTCCTGGGCAATGGAATAAGTGCTCGCATGCTGGTCCGACTCGACAATTTCCATGATTTTATCGACATTTTCGAGGATTGGCCTACCAGAGAGTGTCTCATCTTCGACGTCCATATTACCAGAACGGAATCGTTGGAACCACCACTTTGCTGTTGCATTCGATACTGTATTGGGTCCATAAACAGCACAAATTTTTTTGGCCGCCTGCTCCGCTTTTCCCCTTGGTCGTAGTGGTACTGAAGAATGTATCGAATTTTTCTCTTTTTTTACCTCATTTTGGAACGCTCTAACACACAACTGGCTTCACCAAACACAAAACTGTCAAATAACTTTTTTTAAAGCGTTATATCACCTTTAAATCGCAGGTTTTTTTTGCTTATTTTTCGAAATATCTCAAAAACGGCTGAAACTATTTTGATTAAAAAAATTGGGCGAAACCATGGTATTTCGGTCTACAAAAAGCCCTAATAAGTGAACGAAGAAAAAATTATATTTTTCGCGATAAAATTTTTTTGTCAAAATGTCTGTTAGTTAGTCTGGTTGTTATGTTAGTCTGTCTGTTAGTTAGTATGTGCGTTACCAAACTAGTGTAAATATGGAAACCAAATTTCACCATCCATTGAGATTAAGAGCTGATTTGATTTTGGCGCATATCGACCCAAAATTAAGGGGGTGGAGGGGGGGGGGGTTAAAAATTAAAAATCTAGGTCATTTGAGCAAACTCAACCAAATTTTGTATACATAATCAGTGCAGAAGTCTAAAAATGCAAAAACTAACCGCCCAAAATGGGGGGGGGGGGTGTAGGGTCAAAAAATCAAAATCCTGGCCATTTACCAAACTCAACCAAATTTTGTATACATAATCAGAAGTCTAAAAATGCAAAAACTAACCCCTCCCCTACATGATTATAAATAATTTTATTAAATATTAAATATAAGTGAGGGGCCAGGTTGTATGGTAAAGTCAAGAGCATGGCCACATCAGAACACGTCAGCTTATTCTTTTTTTATTGGAAAGGGATAGATACCTTAGGGGTGGTCCCATATTAATTTGGCCAAGTTCTGATGATATGATCAATGATAAAATAACAGAAATCTCCAATTCTAGTGAGAAAAATAAAAATAATTTTTAGAAAAAAAACCGACTTCAAAAAAATTAGATGCAACAATTAAAATAATAAGAGCTCAAAAATATAAAATAAAATGCACTAAAAGAGTATAAAATAATTATCTTATTTAATTACAACTAAACGATGAAATTATTATATGAAATCACTTTTTAAAGTCAGTGCCCAAACAAACTATATAAGCGAGCTTACGCGATGTTTTCTTCATTACCCGCCAAACATAGTAAGATCCTGTCGAGTGCGATTCATAAAATGTATATATGTTTGGCACCGACTTCAAAAATGATTTCATGTAATAATTTCATAGTTTTAGTTGTAACTAAATAAGATAATTATTTTATACCTTTTAGTACATTTTCTCATTATTTTATTTGTTGCATTTAATGCCTGTAGCATCTCTGTTTGAGAATTGTCAATTTCTCTTGGGTCGATTAAAAGCACTGGTAGCACATTACTAAACTATGTTTATTTTACCAGGTGTGTTTTAGTATTTAAAAACTACTGTATTAGTGTATTCTAGTTGGGAAAAAAACTCAAAATAAATTGACAAATTCTGATGTGGCCATCACTTGACTTTACCATACACTTCTGGTTGAGTTTGATACAAGGGCCTAGATTTACATTTTTTGAGCCTCGCCCCCGATTTTGGGGAGTTTGTTTTTGCATTTTTAGTGTTCTAGGGGCCCTCTGATTATGTATACATAATTTGGTTGAATTTGCTCAAATGGCCTAGATTTTTATTTTTGACCCCCCCCCCCCCCTAATTTTGGCGCCAGAAAAAAATATTTTCGTTATTATAGGTTCATTTTATAGTATATTTCATTTTTCTTGTTTTTTTTAGTTTGAAAATATTATAATTTTAAATTTTAACCCCTTGCCCTTTAATTTTGTGTCGATATGCACCAAAATCTAATCAGCTCTTAATCTCAATGCACCAAAACTACAGTGTGAAATTTAGTTTTGATATTCACACTAGTTTTTGAGCTAGCTCGTCCACAAAATTTGGTAACGCACAGACTAACAGAATAACAGACTAACAGACATTTTGACAAAACAATTATTATCTCGAAAAATATAATTTTTTCGATGTTCACTTATTAGAGCTTTTTTGTAGAGCGAAATGCTATGGTTTCGCCTAATTTTTTAAATCAAAATAGTTTCAGCCGTTTTTGAGATATTTCGAAAAAAGAAGAAGAAAAAAACACTTTTTTCATGCACGATTACAATACTTGACCATACCCTGTATGGTAAAGTAAAAATTAATAATTTTTATAAAAAAATAAATTAAATCGACTTCAAAAAAATTAAATGCTACAAATAAAATAATAAGAACTCCAAAAATAAAATAAAATGCACTAAAAGGTATAAAATAATTATCTAATTTAGTTACAACTAAACGACGAAATATTATCAAAAAATCACTTTAAAAGCCGGGGCCAAACATATACATTTTATGAATCGCACTCGATGGATCTTACTAAGGCCCGGTTGTATGTCGCAAAGTAAATGCTTTTTACCACTAACCAAGTTAGATGGTAAATGGAGCCACTGGGATGGCCAATCAGATGACAGCCACTGAATGTGCCTGTCATCTGATTGGCCATCCCAGTTGCTCCATTTACCATCTAACTTAGTTATTTACTTTGCGACACATACAACCGGGCCTTAGTACCTCTACGTTTGGCGAGTAAGCTTGCTTATATAGTTTATTTAGCACCGACTTCAAAAAGTGATTTCATGTTAATATTTCGTCGTTTAGTTGTAACTAAATTAGATAATTATTTTATGCCTTTTAGTGCATTTTATTTTATTTTTGAGTTCTTATTATTTTATCTGTTGAATTTAATTTTTTTGAAGTCGTTTTTTTATTTTCTAGAAATTATTTTTATTTTTCTCTTTTTAGTGATGTTATTAATAGTGACTTAATATAATATTTTGTATGCATCTCGTAAGAGAAAGCGTCGGGCGAATGAATCAGAAAATGATAAAAAAATTCAATTCATAAATATAGAAATTCTCTCGGAACGTTTGCGGGTTTTAAATGAACGTTTTATGATTGTTTTTTTATAAAAGATTTAATTTATTGTAATTTAGATTATTGCTCGTAAAAATTGGAGATTTACGTTATTTCTTCATTGATCATATCATCAGAACTTGGCCAAATTAATATGGGACCACCCACAAGGTACCCCCATTCCAATAAAAAAATTATAGAAATTGGTCCACGTGGTAAAAAGCTGAACATACATAAAATAAATAAATAAATAAATAGTTAGATATCTTGACTATCTTGGAGCTATACTGATCCAAACGCAGAAAGAATCATTCAAATCGGTTCATAAACAAAGAAGTTATGCGTGAACAAACATAACAATAAAGGTCCAATAACAATGAAAAAATAAGCTGACGTGTTCTGATGTGGCCATCCACTTGACTTTTCCATACAACCTGGTCCCTCACTTATATTTAATATTTAAAAAATTATTTATAATCATGTAGGGGAGGGGGTTAGTTTTTCCATTTTTAGACTCCAGGGGTCCCACTGATTATGTACACGAAATTTGGTTGAGTTTGGTAAATGGTCAAGATTTTCATTTTTTGACCCCCCCTCCCCCATTTTGGGCGGTTAGTTTTTGCATTTTTTGACTTCTGGGAGACCACTGATTATGTATACAAAATTTGGTTGTGTTTGCTCAAATGGCCTAGATTTTTAATTTTAAACCCTCTGCCCCTCCATCCCCTTAATTTTTGGTCGATTTGCACCAAAATCTAATCAGCTCTTAAATCTCAATGGACCAAAACTACGTGTGAAAATTGGTTTCGATATTCAAACTAGTTTTTGAGCTAACTCGTTCACAAGAGATTTGATTGTTAACGTACAGACTAACTAACAGACAAACTGACAGACATTTTGACAAAACAATTATTATCCCAAAAAATATAATTTTTTTTTCGACGTTCACTTATTAAAAAGCTTTTTTGTAGAGGCGAAATGCCGTGGTTTCGCTCAATTTTTTTAATCAAAATAGTTTCAGCCGTTTTTGAGATATTTCGAAAAAAAGAAGGATAAAAACCACTTTTTTCATGCCCGATTACAATACTTGGCCATAAGTAAAATTCAGTCGAATTGATAACCTCCTCCTTTTTTGAAGTCGGTTAAAAATTTAATAAAGTTATTATTTATCAGCAACCCCCCCTTAAAAAAATTTCTGCAGACGGGGGCTTAAGGGTGGTAGTGTAGATTAAGTAAGTATCCAATGAGTAGATGTGATTGGTGATTGTTGATGATGATGCTCGTCGGAGTGTGGTGTGGTGTGTTGTGGTGTGGTGTGGACTTCCTCGATTGCTGGTGCGTGCCGCATCGTGGGCGTGGGGCCGAAGACTCGTCGTTGCTGCGCCGCTGCCGTCCTCGCTTATTGATCGGGGTTGCCGTTAAAACGGCGTGCTCCTCAGACCAGTCCGCCTTGGCCCAGGCGCGGGTTCGCACCGCTTGCTGCTGCTGCTGCCGTATCTTACCGTAGCCGTAGCCGTAGCCGGCGTAGCCAGCCAGCATGGCTCGTTGTGAGGCGCTTCTCATCCTGTTGCAGCTAGCCCTCTTCTCCGGCTGGCTCGGTACGCCTCAACTCGCCATTGACCTCTTGGAGATGGCCCGACAACTCCAAGCACGTCTTTCATTTTATGTCTAGATCTTGCTCTGTCATTTAGCTCCCTTTTAGTTTGCCACATCGATTTCCTTCTGACTGAATTTAGTAATTCATTGCACTCAACACAAATAGATGTTTCCTGTCATTTATGCATTCCCTCAAGAAGTAGGTGATAATGTAACATAAAATCCCTTTTTGTCATCGTGATTCGCTACAAGTTTTGTAGAAAAAGAAAAATTTCATAAAATTATTCGAATAAGAAAATAAAACAAACTATTTTAGTGCACTCATTCCAGCTCTAATTGTGTAGATTAACTAGAATCAGAGTGTATTTATTTATTTGCAATAGCATGAGGTCAGGGTCCTGGGGTCTCCCGTTACCGTCGGATGTTTTCTTTGAAAATTAAAATACGATAACTAATGTTTGCTCGAAAATCTAAAAGACTTTTAGAGTGTGCATGTTTGTATATATTATATACTTTATAATATGAGTATAGTTAATTTTGAAGAATTTGTAGAATTCATTGATCTATTCATATAAATGTCAACATTTTTATTTTTAATACAAATGTATTTTTGTTGAAACTTGAATGCTATATTCAATTATGGACCAAATTTTTTGGAAATTTTGTGGAGAATAAAAATAAAAATTTCTTGGACATCAAATAATAATAATTATTAATTTAAATCTCGTTTTTCTAAAAAAATAAATAATAATTAATTTCGTCTATTAGTATTGTTATTGTATTATTGTATATTAGTTAGTTTTAGCCGTTTGAATTTAGGGAACGCGGTGTTGGTTTATAGTGAAACATTATTAAAATTATATTAGGTTGGAGTTGGTGGTGTTTCACAAGGAGAAAATTAAAATACAAAAGAGTTTTTTAAAATTTACTCTATATATTTTGAGCTCTTAGCTCATCGTCAGGAGAACATTGACAAAAAATCTTTGTATTTTAATTTTCTCCTTCGAAACACCATAGTCAACCTATATAATTTTAGCCGTTTGGTAATATTAATAATAGGGATAATAATGCATTTATTTATCCCAATTTTGGCGAAAACACGTTAGACTTGTCATTTCTTCAAGATTTATAGAATTCATAATTAAATGAAATGTAATAGCAAATTCACCCCTCCTGACATCTATTGATAGAATGTTATCGGAGGAAACATAGTTTAATTGGTAGACCCTGTATGTTTTATTATAGTTATATAAACGAATCGATTCTAAACAGAAAGTTGCAATACATCATAAAAAATATGCGTGAGACTCTCGCGCGGTAGAAGTGAAACCTCTTAGCTCCTTTATTTAATTAAAGAAAATCTCTCTTAATTAATTAAAATAGTGCATGCGCGTAGAGAGTAGAGGCGATTCCACTTTTCTTTCCTCTCAACTGCCTGAAGGAGTCGGAGAGGGAGAAGCGTCGCGCTGCGCTTGCGCATAACCCATGGCATATGGGAAGGAGAGAGTAAGGGTGATTCTCCCTCTTTTTCTCTTCTGGAGTCGGAGAGGGGAAAGCGTTTCACTTTTCGTGATTTTCAGCCCAATTTATCCTACCGCGACTAAAGAAGTTTTCACTTCGAAAATTCCGAAATGAAGAAGTTATTCAGATATTAAGATTCCATTTGAAACACTCCAAAATTCTACTAACTACTATCAATAGAATTATTGTGGGAATAAAGCTAGCTCTTCTGATCTGATCTTTAATATAGTCCAAATATTTTCATTCTTTGAACATCAAATAATTCTTTGTAAAAAACTCTTTTACTCTTGACAAAATATAATTTTAATTTAATAATTATTATTATTTGATATTAAAAAAAAAAAAAAAAAAAATGAGCTATGTATAATATGATAAAAAATTATATTATATAAGCATTCTAGCAAAACAAAAACATATAATTATAGCCCCAACGGGATTTGAACCCGCGACCCTTGAGACGAAAATTGAGTGTGATGTGAGTTAATTGCGAATATGAATTCTGTTAAATAAAATTCACATCTGACGGAATTTTCAGTATACGAGTAGAAAAGAAAACTACTATATCTTATGAATTGCTAGAAGTATTAAAAGCGTTCTTATTTCTAGTTTATAATCAACCAGCTGCGAAGCCCGCCTTCGGCGGGCATCATGCTTACAAACGGGCTTAGCCCCCTGGACTCGGTAGTGGGGTTTAAAATAATAATTTAAATTTGCTAATTTTTATAAATTAGTACATCTACATTAATACATTTTATTTGTCACGAACTATTAGTGGGTTTTAAAATTAAAAAAAAATCACGTCGACGTCGTTGCGCAAGCCGATTATAATCATTATAGATAGATAGATAATCAAGTTTTGAATGATATGGAATATGGATTTCAGAATTTTAACTTGAATAGCTCTGAAAGAAATTAGGTATGAAACTTGTTTTAAAAGTTTACTTTACAGTTCCCTCACCCCACAAAAATTCGACACTTCCCAAAATATTCAGTCCTTTAAAATTTTGCTTTTGAGTAAATTAAATGTACATAGCTTGTAAATTCAAGTTCATAATTGTATATTTATTCTATGAGCAACATAATGCTCTCATACAGACGGACAACAAGCAGTCATTGTGGAGACAAAATAGAATCTTGTTTCGGAACCCTAAAAATGAAAGTTACAACTTAACTGTTACTATTTTGAACGAATTTAGGTTTAAGGTAAAATTTTGTTACTAAGACACCAGATTAATGATTGAATCGGATATTTTATCAAATCGTATCGGAAAATCTCTAGAACAGCGGTCGCCAACCCGTCGCTCGCGAGCTACCGGTAGCTCGCGGCGTCAATTCTGGTAACTCGGGGCAATTTTTGGTAAATATTTAAAAAAACTTGAAAGTTAAAATTAAAAAAATATTTAATAAGGAATGTTTATTCTAAAATACATACATAAAAATAAATTTATTAAAACTACTTTTTATTTTTTAATTTTTCTAGTTTTCATTGTTTTATAAGAGCATTTTAAAAATTATTTAATTAATAAATAGAAATTTTGTCAAATATTAATTCAAAAGAGTGCAAAGTCAGCCACAACATCTTAAGAAAGCAAATGTTTAGTTTCTCACTAAACCCTTTAGACTTTTCAAATTATTAAATTTATTATAAAATTCACATTTTAAATATTAAACATTTTTTATAGACTTAAAAAATATTGTTAAAATTATTGTATTTTTGTGTACAGTCAGTCCTCTACTTACGCGATTTAAAAAAAAAAAATCATGAAATTCGGAGAGCTCTTTCCGGATATAATCAATTTATAAATTAACAACCTGGACCCCCTCGCGGCTGGTTTATTGATGTTTAATTACTTAGCCGAGAATAAATATATTTGTTTTATTTTTCTTGAATAAAGTCATAAATAGATATAATTGAAGATTCTATTTTACTGCAATATACACTTTTTTTTTAAATATTGAAGAATATTTTGGTTATATATAAATATAGCTATTTTAAAATTTTAATCAAAAATAACAAAAAAAAGATGAAACAAATATTTAAAATGTATTAAAAATCCACTCTTTATTATAAAAATAATTTAAGAAAAGAATGAAAACATGAACATTTCATATATATGTATATATATTAATTAATATTATTATATATTAGTTATAGTAGGACTTACCCTCGCTTCGTTGGGGAAAAAGCAAGCCAGCTCCTTCCAAATGTGAATGAAATAATGAATCTTTAAGTACAGAAATTATAAGCTAAACTAAATCATATTATATATTTTAAATATATTATACTAAATACAGTTTTATTTAATTTACCTAATGAAAGAAAACCTTGCTTTTAGTCAGGTGTGGAAAACATTCTAGAACGTTATGTTTGGAATATTTACGCAACATTCTAGAAAATTCTAGAACATTGTCGAACGTTAAGAAAATGGTCTCGAACCATCTGGAACATTCCAGAACATTATATTGACAGCTTTCAAAGTGAGACAAGTTTTCTTTTTAAATTGACAAACTTTGAAAATGCAAGTCAATACAATGGCAAGTTAATATATTAATCTATTCTACACAATACAAATAAAATTTACTTTAAAATAATTAATTAATTTTTTTTTTTAATTTTTTATAACCTGTGTTGGCGTGCCGCGTTTTTGACATACCTGGTTTAAATCAATCTACATCAAAATACATCTCAACAGTGAGAAATGTCAAAGTTATAAAATAAGTCCGTCTAGCTGGTAATTCATCAACACGAAAAGCAGTACTATTCTCTAGGAGAAAACTGTTTTGACCAGAAACTATTTCAACTATGTAGTTTGTAACCGATTATGAAAACAGCTCTAACGAATCACTGGGTTGACGAATAGGATAGGGTAGATCGAGGGGTGAACCGCGATTGGAATTAGGTGTACACCGCCTTTGGATTTATTTTGGAATTCATTAGATAACTATTGTATTCTATTGTCTTCTACTTTGAAATGAAAGTGGAAGTAGGTTTTAAGTCGCGGTTCACCCCTCGGGGTAAATGCAGGGCCGGTTGTAGAGTTTTGAGCGGCCCAGGCAAAACAAATTTTGGCGCCCTTTTATACAACAATATACAAATTTACTACAAATTAAAAAAAAAAATTAGCAAAAAATGGAAAATTTTAATCAAAATTAATAAAGAACAATGTAAAAAATATATTTATTTAAAAAATAATACAAAAAAATTATAATTTCAAAAAAGAAATAAAATGTATGCCAATCAAAGTAAATATGTATCATAGAAAAAAATTTTAAAATATTTTTTCTTGCTTTTAAATCAGCAAACTTTTGTATGTTTTGTTTGTGTTTGTGTTTTTTCATCATAGGCTTCACGGAGGAGCGCTCGATGAAAGTCATGATTTAAAAAATAAAATAATAAATAAACAAACAAATAGAATAAATAAACAAATAAATAAAATATATAAATAAATAAAACAAAAATACGAATTAATCCTGCCGAGAATATGTCAGAAATCAAGTCCAGGTCAGTCGCATTTATATTTCTTGCAATTTCATTTTCGATTGACAAAATTGCCAAGCTATTCAATCTTTCATTTGTCATCGTTGATCTTAAATATGTTTTAATAAGTTTCAATTTACTGAAACTACGTTCCCAAGCTGCAACGGTTACAGGAATTGTTAACAATATCCTTAAAGTTGTCCACAAATTAGGCATAATTGTATATAAGTCGTTATTTTTTTAAAAATTAAGAATTTCTAAAGGACTGTTAATATTCTCAGGAATTAGGTTTTTGAATGATATAATTTCATTCATTAATTCAGTACCGTCAATTTCAAATTTTTTTATTGGTTTTTTAAAAGTAAATGTAAATCCATGCAACATTTGCGTAATTCACCTTTATTTAAGTCATTTTTTAAATTACACAAAAATCCCTAATTATTCAGAAAATCATTGGTTTGTTCAAAACGTTCTATCAAAAAAGACCTAATTTGGTCTAGTAATACGTTGAATACATTTATTTTGAAATGTTCTTTCGCATAAACAACAACATCACCAATAGCTTCATAATAATGCTGTCTCTTTATTCGGCGGATGCGTTTTTGTATAAATATCGGTTTTATTTTATTTTTTAATCCGGCGCCCCTCAAAATTGGCGCCCCGGGCAGTCGCCCGGCTCGCCCGCCCCTTTATTCGGCCCTGGGTAGATGAAGCAGTAATTCGTAAGTGAATTCGACCAGTAATAAGCTGGTGTGTTGTCATTGAAGAAGAGCACATTTTTCTTGTCAAATAGGGTCGTTATCTCTTCAAATGGCGTCGAATCGGTTCAATAAATCAGCATAGTACCTTCTGCCCGTGATTGATCTTCCCTTCTCCAAATAGTCAATGAAGATAATGCCTCGCGAATTCCGAAAACTGGTGGCCATGGTTTTTCTGGCCGATGGAGCCATTTTCGCCTTCTTTGGAGCAAATAAAGAAAAAAAAGGAATAAGGTGCCAGACCCTCCAACACTACCTTCGCTACATCGCTACAAACGTTCTCTTGAAATTTATTTATTTATTCATTTTTTTATTTACAATGCATATGGATCATGATCTTGAGTCCCAGCTAAGGGCCATTCATAAAATACGCCAAGTAAAATTTCACCTTTTTGAACCCCCTAACAAATATAACTTCACAAAAGCAAGACCCCCCCCCCCTTTTTGCGATTCATACAATTATTTATAATTTAAAATATTTATTCATTCGATAATATAAATTTTAATAAATATATCTAAAATAAATTTTAATAAATATATATCTAAAATAACAAACATCATAAAACTATCAATCGGCAAACAAAGTAATAATCTTTTTATTTATGAGATATCCAAGTATTCTTTAAATGCTCAAAAATATCTATAATCAGCATTGAAATATGTTTTTATTCATTTGTGAAATTTCCGTTAACTTCATCTTCATCTACCCACTCTGACTGCATCTTCTCTACAAGCGCTTTCATCCTCTAATATACATAGTAGGTCTCGCGCTCAATGAATCAGACAAATGGCGGCCGTCGTTGTCAATACATTGCTGGAGACGTTCCCGGAAGTATATCATTACTCTCCGCGTTAGTTCAGGCGGAATTGCGTCAATTTCCTGTCGGATCCTTTCCTTCAAATCCTCAAGAGATTGAGGTCGACGTTTGAAAACCTTTTCCTTTAGGTATCCCCAAAAGAAAAAGTCACAGGGACTTGAATCTGGAGACCAGGCAGGCCATCCCCAAGCGTATTATGCGAATAACCACTCTGTGATAGTGACGCAGAGAGCGTTTCATAGACATTCATCAAATCGTCAAGAGATTGAGGTCGACGTTTGAAAACCTGGGTCCAAAATCTGTACCAGATCGAAAAACAATTTTTCTATGGATGCTACAGCTCACACAGCAAGACGTTCACTAGGAGTGTTGAGGGAAATGTTTCCTCGGCGTTTGATCAGTTTAAGATGAGACGTGGGGTGGCCTGCACGGTCACCAGATTGAAGTCCCTGTGACTTTTTTCATTGGGGATACGTAAAGGAAAAGGTTTTCAAACGTCGACCTCAATCTCTTGAGGATTTGAAGAGAGGGATCCGACAGGAAATCTACGGTATTCTGCCTGAACTGGCGCGGAGAGTGATGATGGACTTTCGGGAGCGTTTCCAGCAGAATGTATTGACAAGGACGGCTGCCTTTTGTCTGATATAATGTTTAAAAAACATAAAAAATAAAATATATATATTATTCATGTTCTATATTCGTTTTTTTTCTAGTTAAATTTTTCATATTTTATTCCTTTTCAAAATGTGGGAGATCTTTATGTCCCACCATGTATATAAGAAAATAAGAAATTATATATTTAAGAACATAAATATATGAATATGCGACTTTTTTTACTATAGGCCCTAGAGTCTCGAGTCAGTATATATTCAATTGCTATTGACTCGACAACGAAGTATACGTAGAGGAGCTATTTCCTTTGATATAAGATCTACAGGGGCACCATTTGCGATGCATCACATGGCTAGTTTCGTGCCGTATCAAACAACATTAAATATCATAACAATTTGTAGCTATTATAGTGGCGTATACACGAGGGGGGGGGGGGTTAGAGGTTAAGAGGTAGACCCCAGAGGTAGACCCTATCTATCTGTCATTCAAAATTCGAGCCAAAATCCAAAGTTAAGTAAACAGTAAAAATGAAAAATACATTTTGGTGTTGGGAAGATGGGTTAGTAGTCCAGTCAAATTAGACCAATTTTCGACAAATAAAAACATTATTGGTAAAGATCTGAATTTTGGCGTACATGCTTATTACGGCTTCACAGTGAACATACTAAAAGTCCCCGTTAAAATCTGTTGCGCTCGGGCCGCAACCTAGGAAAAAAGATACACTTTTTCAGTTTTTTGCCTATATCTCGGCAACTAAAACTGATACGAAAAAATTGTTAAGATAAAAAATATAGTTTATTAAATTTCCTATAAAAAAGCATTAATATTTTTTTGTATCTCTAATACTTTAGCTGTAATCCGACGTTGAATAGGGAAGAATTTTCTGAAGGTGTGATAACGATGTCGATTTAAAGATCTCTCACTAGCAGGCGCATTATACAGGGTGTTTCTAAATTGATGCAAAATATTTTAAGGGGTATTTTTCAGCAAAAATTAAGTGGGGTCTTTCATATAATTTTTTGTTCAAAACCCCTTCCCCTCCAAGTTACAGCCAAATCTAGCATTGTTACCCCATCATACGGCTGCAGCCCTAACTTTAGAGAGTTGTAATTTGGAGGAAGGGGTTTGAACAAAATATTTTAAGGGGTATTTTTCAGCAAAAATTAAGTGGGGTCTTTCATATAATTTTTTGTTCAAAACCCCTTCCCCTCCAAGTTACAGCCAAATCTAGCATTGTTACCCCATCATACGGCTGCAGCCCTAACTTTAGAGAGTTGTAATTTGGAGGGGAAGGGGTTTTGAACAAAAAATTAAATGAAAGACCCCCCTTAATTTTTGCTGAAAAATCACCCCTTAAAATATTTCTCATCAATTTAGAAACTCCCTGTATAATGCTCCTGCTCGTGAGAGATCTTTAAATCGACATCGTTATCACACCTTAAGAAAAATTTTCTTTTAATCAACGTCGGATTACAGCTAAAGTATTAGAGATACAAAAAAATGTTAATATGCTTTTTTTATAGGAAATTTAATAAACTATATTTTTTATTTGAACATTTTTCTTATCAGTTTTAGTTGCCGAGATATAGGCAGGGAACTGAAAGAGTATACATTTTTTCCTAGATTGCGGCTGGAGCGCAACAGATTTTGACGGAACTTTTATTATGTTCCAATGGGAAGACGTAATAAGCATGTATACCAAAACTCGGATCTTTACAGTTTAATGTTTTTTTTGTTTGTTTTCTAATTTATCTGGACTATATATTATATAATATTAATATGTATATAAAAGGAACGTATTTCTTTATATCCTTTTAACTAACTAGTAGAACCCCCACCAGAACTAAGTTCTGGCTGAGCCCCCTGGCTATTGTGACTACATAAATAAATAAATAAGTATATATATTTATGGTATATATAATTTTTAAAGAGTTAGGTGTCGGTTCATTTGGGAAGAGAAGAGGTGGGGGAAAATGATGCAGTACTGAGAACTTTTGTTTATAGAAAAATGAAGAAAAACGGTTTTTGGGAATTTGGAAATATACCTGGATTTAAAAATGAAAAGAAAAAAGACATGGAAAAATACTATTGGTAGATATTAATTAAAGGGAAATATCAGAAAAATGGAAATAATTTTTAGTTATTTATATTATAAGATATAATCCATAATCATATTTTTATTGACTTCTAGTTGGTTATTTAGGTTGTTGCAATTGTTTGAAAGGGCTAGTTTAATTTCAGTAGACTCCAAAAGATCCAATCTAAGGCCTTTTCTTTCGAAAATATAGGGATAGGGTTATTAATTGCGGAAGAAAGATTAGATGAATATAAGTGTAAGGCGAAAGCAGAGGTGGATTCTAAATTAATACTATCGGATCTGTTGAGACGATTATGAGCCCTTTCATGTTCAGAGTAGCGTTTTCTGAAGGAACAACCAGTCTGATCTATATAAAAAGTCACAATCCTCACTCAATTTATACACTCCTGATTTGTATAATTTATCAATTTTGTCTATTTTATTATTAATTAATTGAGAGCTTAAATTGTTGTTGTTATATAAAGCAGGAGTAATTCCATATGATCTAAGAATAGAAGATAATGGAGATGTCAAGTGATTAGGGATGAAGGGATTCTTTTGAATATTTGTTCAGTTCCAGATTGTAATGAGTGTAAATTAAGAAATTGTAAATTTTCGTTTAATTTTATTATAAATTTTGTTGATAGTCGAAATATTATAACCATTATTCAGGGTTATATTCTGAATAAAATTTAGCTCCTTATTGAAATTTCTAGTGTTCATTGGTATACTGAAGTCTGTGAATTATTGAATATATATCTATTGCGACCCCGGGTAGGAATTGCTCTGCAGTGACCACAATCTGTTTATTAGTTAATCAAAAATATTTTATGACAAAATGAAATGTACGGTCTCTACAGATCTCTCCATATACTCGTATTATACCGAGGGCTTCCAGAAGAGTTAGGCGCCAACTTTGCTTAATCCAGCATTAAATATATAATAAATATTTTTTTATTATTTATTTATTTATATTTTGTATATATAGAAATGATGAATTCATTACAAGGAAACAATAACTAATAAAGGACACGGATTTTGATTTTTTTTTTGATTTTTTTTACCAAGGTAATTTTGATGTGAGAAAGAAAAATATCTATCTATCTAATATATTATAAATCTTAAAAAAATTCAACATTCTCTTAAGAATTGTTGAATGATTTAGTAGGTTTAGTTAAATCCATATTAAATAGAGATTCTACTTACGAACCAACATACACTATACAGATATATACAAACATTCAGCTTGGTCAATTATTTTAATTAAACTTAAGAAAAGTAATTTTGAAAGTTTAAAACTTTAAGTTAGGTGCATCCTCATTTGTTCATTGAGAAAGAGTTATTTTGAAATGTAGATTTTCGAAAAATTATCATGCATTCACTAAAAACATCTTTCAAACGACCAGCAGAGCTTGAGTTTCAAATTAAGATGATGGATGATTGCAGCTTAATTTTGCTGTGCAGCCCCTGGGACCCTGCGTCGCTTCCGTCGTGGCGTTTGCCAAGTGAGCCCTGGTCGATTTTTTATTTATTCTTTTGCAAATTGGCAACTCTTGGCAACGCCATGGCCTCTTCTTCAACAAAACTCAACGTGGTATGTGTTGATTCCTTCGCTAGATGCTCTCGAAGAAGACTGTACCGATTTCCAAGGCAACAAAATCCAGCACGGACTGTTGTATGTGCCGGGGCCGAGCGCTTGTTCCCTCTGTGTTTGTTACCATAGCGAGCCAATGTGGTGCAAGGCAATCTACTGTGATCCGCCTTATGTGAGCCAGCTCTCTCTCTTTCTTCTTCTCTTTCTTCTTACACACATATAACATATAAACCCAGTCTCTCACTCTATTTTCTTTTCTTATCAGCTTACACAATTAAAACAATTATATATATATATATATATATATATATATATATATATATATATATACATATATATACATATATATATATATATGTTCATTGAGGTTTCCGCGGATGGGTTGTTCTATGTTGCTAGTGGTTTTTCGGGTTTCTCCCCGTGGATTTGTGAGGTTTTCTCGACGTTTCGGCTCCTTTTTTGGAGCCATTTTCAAGAGATGGGGTGTGTTTTTTCCGTGGCCTGGTTATCCATACTTCGTTTTCAGCAGAGTTTTCAGATTGAATTTCTGCATTCTGAGGACAGTATTGGGATGGGTTTGGAGATTTAGGAGGTTTTGTCTGTGGGGAGGCAGAGGGTTGAGAGAGGTTATTTTCTGTCACACAGCACTTAGGGTTAACGTTTGGGTTACCACTGTCTTGAGCAGGTTTCCTGTCACTGTCTTGGGGCACTGTTTCTTCGCACTGGGTTTTAGAATAAAACATTTAAAACCAAGAATCATCAAAGAATCAATAGAATTAGAAAAACGCCAGGACTGTCTCAATAAAAGAGACGATACGCTCCATTTATCATAAGTATGGAAACCACTTCTCAAAAACAAAAATAAAACATTTAAATTTACCTACCATCTACACCAGCGCCACCTACAGGAACTATAAAGACCTCGACACCACGGACTAGGCCTAATTTACTTATAACCAGTGGTTGTGAACACATCGACAAAACCCAGTGCGAAGAAACAGTGCCCTGGAACAGTGACAGGAAACTTGTTCAAGACAGTGATAACCGAAACGTTAACCCGAAGAGCTGTGCCACAGAAAATTACCCCTCTCAACCTTCTGTTTCCCCACAACCAAAACCTCCTAAATTTCTAAACCTATCCCAATCCTGCCTTCGAGAATGCAGAAATTCAATCTGAAAACGAAGTCTGGATAACCAGGCTGAGATCACGGAAACAACCCACCCCCTCTCTTGAAAATGGTTCCAAAAGAGGAGCCGAAACGTCGAGAAAACCTTACAAATCCACCCGGAAAAACCCGAAAAACCACTGATAACATATTATATATTAATTTGATCCGCTATTCTCGAAAGTATAAACAAATTTTGACCAATGTCGGCTGCACTTGCTATGCTGCATGGATTTTGCATGATTAATGGTTAGTGTGTCTTTTGAATCCCAAAA
Organism: Forficula auricularia; assembly: GCA_024734495.1. Taxonomy (NCBI): domain Eukaryota; kingdom Metazoa; phylum Arthropoda; class Insecta; order Dermaptera; family Forficulidae; genus Forficula; species Forficula auricularia. Next base: position 6,921,942 of record JALMQS010000030.1, on the reverse strand, counting down.
CCTGCAATTCATTATTGTTTAGCGGTTGAATGTTTTAGAAATCTAAATAATAAAAATTATGAAAAAAAAATCTCCTTTATATATATAGTGAACATATATATATTATATTCTAATTAGAGCTATCATTCTGTTCAATATTAATAATAACATTCTCTCACTTAACAGTATGGTGACAGAAACTGTAAATCAATTTCTCGAATCATGCAACATCTTGTCTTATATTTTCTTTGTATTTATTTATTTATTTACAATGTATTTTTTACTCCTAATTTGTGAAATTGCCCATTTCTGAGAATAGACAACATTTTACCGAATTCCTGAATTAAGCAAATCGCGAATTCCTAGATTAAGTAAATTGCTTGCTGCCTCCGGCACGCCCTCTGCAGTTAGGCCCTCCTGGCGACATGGCCAAAAGTTTGGTTCCTAAAATATATATTTCTCTGCCAGCCCCGTACCCCACTTCTACTACCAGGACTTTTGTTCTCCTTTTTCTATTGATATATGTACTTTCTAATGGGTAGAGGTTCACAAATTTTAATCCTCCACCCGTCTTCGTGGGGTTCGGAGAGTTATCAGATTTAGGTGAAGAGGAGAGAGTCCAGAGAACATGTATAGGGTTGACGGGGTGAATGATGATCAAAGGTGGATCTAGGGTGGAAGGGTAGGGTCGGTGGCATGGATGGGGATTAGAAGAGGTAGCAAGAGACCCGCCTCGCGGACGCAGTCTTCCTATCCTTCCAGCCTGCCGGTGACACGCCTGGAAAAGTTAATATGACATATTTATTTAAAGTTTAATCTTTTTAGTACTACCTGCCACAACCATTAAAAAAATTTTACTTCAATAGAATCTTTTGAAATGCGTCCCCTTATATGTCGTATAAGAAATCTTGAACTAAGAAGCTTGAATTTAATTTCGGCCAAGGTCCCGTCTTCGGTGGCTTACTGATGCCAAGCAATAATACTAACCGAAATAATAATCAACTGCACCATGAAAGGGTCACCATTAAAAATGTACAACGTTTGTTGTATAAATCGATAGTCTTTAAACGTTATAGAGATCTTAAGAGTATATTTATTTATATCGTGATTATCATGATGGGGGATTTTGAGCGTAAATTTCAAATTTTACCAAAATCGACTCATCATCATTTTCTTATGACAAAGAAGATCAAAATAAACTAACATCTAGATCTAGAATATTTCAAAAAAAAGGCAAAAACTAAGTCTCGTTAATGAAAAATATTACTCATGGAGAGTGGAAACTCATTATTCTTTAACATTCTTCTTCTATGCAACTTTATCTCATCAGAGCAATGTTGTTTCATTTTAATTCCAGATTCTAATCATTCATTTCCTTCTATTTCACATATATCTGACAATTTATTTGTTAAATTTTCTTAATGGCAAACAACCATTTTATTAAACTATTTTCTTCCGCTTGCGCATTTTTTCCTTATTATCTCTAAAGAAATTATCCCAACAAAAACACTTGTGTAAATTACAATACTTGACCATACCCTGTATGGTAAAGTAAAAAAAGGCCAAGTTCAACATCATCAATTTATTAAATGAGTCAAGAATATAGTAACTTCTATTAAAACGCACGTTTTTCAATTTACACGTCCATTTATATTTATTGATTTCCCATTTTTAGTTGAAATTGTTTTCCTAAAACTTGGCTTTTACGCATTGTTATGTATGTTTGTATGTCACGAATTATGTTACCATATCATAAGATCATAATAAGAGAGGATGGAAGGACTAAAAGGGAGAGGAGGAGGACCTATCAAACAATAATAATAATAATAATTTAATGCATAAAAGCCAAGTTTTAGGAAAGTAATTTCAACTAAAGATGTGAAATCAATAAATATAGATGTGGACATATAAAATGAAAAATATGCGTTTTAATTGAAGATACTACTACTGGGTGCGCCAACTCAAAGTGGTCAATGGAACTCTTGAATAACTTTGACAATTCTCAAATGATCAGCGTCATTGAACAAGTTTTGGAAACGTCAATTCAGTATAATTTTAACCATGTATCGTTGTACAGTCTACATAAAAAGAACGTCCTTTTTTTACACATGTGTTTTTGTTGGCATATCTTTTTTTATGTCCATCACCTCAATAAAATCAATATTCACATAATTATAGGAACTTTATTTCTTGTACCCCACTTTGGTCGAGAAGATTTTAGACAAGGCTTTCTTAAACTATTTTAGGTTATTTGGGGTTGCGAAACTGAATTTTGGTGTAGCGAAATATAGGGCAACAATGACTTTTCAGTCAAAATGGGGTCGCCAATCAAAAAAGTTTTAGAAGTCCTGTTTTAGACAATTAATATAAATTCTATATCGAAGAACATTGACAAAAGTGTCCGGCCAATACTATTCATCTGTTCGGTTTATGGTCGATTGATGGTCCCAGAAAGTTTCATGAATAAAATAATTCAAAAGTGAAGTTGCTACAGTTATTCATTTAAAAGACACTACCAATCACTAATATTATACAATAATATATATACCTAGTAGGGTGGGTCAAAAAAATCCATTATTTTTTTTACAAGTGACACGGAAAAATGGGTTGCTAGACGCCTTAAAAAAATTCTTTCTAAATATGAGCTCTTAATTTTAATAGGAAGATCCTCCGCATCGCAGTTTCTTATTTTTTTCTCAGTCCAATAGAAAAAAATAAATCATACGTCATCATTAAATAATTGTACAGAAGAGTGTTCTTGAAGAATTTCGTAGGAGATTTAATGCTCTACAAAGAAGGTATCTTATATTTTTTCCGTAAGCCTCACTATTTGAAAGATATTGAAGATTTGAGTTTGATTATTTTAAGACAAATTTCATTTTTAACCGACTTCAAAAAAGGAGGAGGTTCTCTATTCGATTGAATTTTTTTTTTTTTTTTTTTTTTGTGCCTATGTTACCTCATATCTCCGCCAATTGTCAACCGATTTTGAAAATTTTTTTGCATTGGGTCCAGTCTAGCTTCCGATTGGTCCCATTTTTTTTTCGATTTTTTTTCATAGGTATTAGACCTTTTTTATTAGGTTTGTTTAGGTTTGTTTAGACCTAACCTCTTTGTTTATGAACCGATTTCGATGGTTCTTTTTTTATCCGAAAGGGGGTGTCTTAGGGATGGTGTCATATTAATTTGGTCAAGTTCTGATGATATAATCACTATTAATAACATCACTAAAAGAGAAAAATAAAAATTTTTAAGAAAAAAATAAAAACCGACTTCAAAAAATTAAGTGCAACAAATATAAAAATACACTAAAAGGTATAAAATAATTATTATCTTATTTAGTTACAACTAAACGACGAAATATTAACACGAAATTACTTTTTGAAGTTGGTGCCAAACATATACCTTTTATGAATCGCACTCGACGGATCTTACTTAGTACGTTTGGCGGGTACGCTCGCTTATAGGTATAGTTTGTTTGGCACCGACTTTAAAAAGTAATTTCGTGTTAATATTTCGTCGTTTAGTTGTAACTAAATGAGATAATAATTATTTTATACCTTTTAGTGTATTTTTATATTTGTTGCACTTAATTTTTTGAAGTCGGTTTTTATTTTTTTCTTAAAAATTTTTATTGTTTATGAATTTTATAACTCGACAATAAATGGCTATTATAAAATTCGCAATACAAATTTTTGTAGGAAGTTGACTCTCTATAAAAAGGGTGTCTTATGTTTTGGCGATTGGATTGAGCGTTCAAAGGATATTCATCATCAAACTTTCATGTGTAAAGATTTTAAGAGTTTTTTATTAGATATTCGAAAAATTTCAATTTAATTTATGAATTTCATACAAATTTCATTTTTTGTCATTAATATAAATATTATTTGAGTTTTATTTTCAAAATTTTTTTCAATTATTCTAAACATTTTATTTTTAATCATTAGAAATCAAGATCATGTTGTTTTTTTTCGATAACGTTTTCAAAACGTCTTTAAGCATTTTTCCACTATAGCTGGATATTGTCCTAGAGAAAATTTCTTCTCTAGAGAATTTTTGTTATGTATTTTATTTCTTTTGTTTGTCTTGTGAACTAGCGCCACCTACATTTTTCTTTATCGTTATGTAATTGAAATTTTTCGAATATCTAGTCAAAGACTCTTAAAATCTTTACACATGAAAGTTTGATGATGAATATCTTTTGAACGCTTAATTTAATCGCCAAAACATAAGACACCTTTTTTATAGAGCAGTTAATTTCCCACAAAAATTTGTATTGCGAATTTTATAATAGCCATTTATTGTCGAGTTATAAAATTCATAAACAAAAATGAAATTTGTCTTAAAATAATCAAACTTAAATCTTCAATATCTTTCAAATAGTGAGATTTCCGGAAAAAATATAAGATACCTTTTTTGTAGAGCATTGAATTTCCTACGAAATTCTTCAAGAATATTTTTCTGTACAATCAATTAATGATGAGGTATGATTTTTTTTCTATTGGACTGAGAAAAAAATAAAAAACTGCGATGCGATCTTCTTATTAAAATTAAGAGCTCATATTTAGAAATAATCTTTTTAAGGTGTCTAGCAACCCATTTTTCCGTGTCACTTGTAAAAAAAATAATGGATTTTTTTGACCCACCCTAATATATAGGCTTGTTTGCTTTCAGTTATATTCTTGATTAATCTGATTTATTAAATAATTAATTAAGCCCTTCTAATTTTTCACTCATTTAATAAAAATAATAAATAAATAAATAAATAAAAAAAAATAAAAAAAAAAATTATATAGATATATCATAAGTAGGTATTTGAAAAAGGTGATGAAAGACACTATAATTTGTGTTAAAAAGCACCTGCTATAAAAATCACAATATTATTTATTTTTTTTACTTTCACTTTCTTAATAGTATTATAATTGGAAGTATTTTAGATATGCATCATGGAATAAAATTTTTCAAAATAACTATTATACGTTGCACACACAAGAAAAATAATTTAAAATATGAACTAATCAAAATTTTATTAATTTAATATTTTTATTTGCATGAATATATTATTAGACATTAACTTAGAAATGCTTTGATATTTAGGGAGTGCGATGTCGGTTCTAGATGAAACATTATGTAACAAATTATTAGAATTAAACACTCTATATGGTTTCATAAAATTTATGTTACGGTTAAATCAGTTTTTATTAATAATTACCGGCTAATATTAATACAAACCAAATATCGAGGTTAAAGTGAATACTTTTTGAGAATTAAACACATTAACAGTTAATTATTGATACTTCTCATCTAATGTAATTATTTTACAATATGCTAAGTATGGGGAGGATAGAAAAGTACCACATGTCTCCCAAGTTTAATCTCCACATCACTCTGACCTGTAAGAAGCTTAGTACTGACCATCATGTTCATAGGTCTAATACTTTTGGGAATTCTTTAAAACAAATACGTAAATGAATTTTCATACCAAAGACATGGCATTGAAATTGATTCTCTACCATCATTTTATTGGCGGAGAGTCCGAAACCCTCGAAGCTGACCCCCCCCCCATTCATAAATTTTAGTTACGTTTATGACCACGTTCAAATATCTCTGAAATCGGGTGCTTGACTTGTTCGATTCGATAAATTTTCATTTATATAAATACATTTTTATTTGTTTTAATTCTAAAATTATTGGATAAAAAATACTTGGTAGGTTTCACATTAAGATATAAAAAATAAAACGAATTTATTTTTGGAGAATCTTTAATCTCGAACTGAATTTCAGTTACTTTCTGTTTCTCCTGAAGATGGGTTAGTCACCCGAAATATATATATCGAGATTAAAGATTCTCCAAAAATAAATTCGTTTTATTTTTATTATCTTAATGTGAAACCTACCAAGTATTTTTTATCCAATAATTTAAAAAAATGTTTCACCAAGTACCAACACCAAATTCCTTAAAAACTATGATTTAATTTAATTTATTTTTCTATATTCTCACTCAGTGCATTAAATATCAACGAACCATTACTACATTTCTACCGAATGTTCCACCCCAAATTGAGGTGGTCGAGGTGTTCAATTTGCATTTGTACAGCCGAAATCAAATCGCTACAAGAGTAAAAAAATGCGTTTCCCCCATGACTTTAAGGAACTGGAACTCTCTCACGACCTCCGTCTTTACGACACTTATAACCTTCAAACCTTCATGACAAGGGTGCACAGGTACCTACGTCTTCACCCTTTCGTTTTTTTTTATAATGATATTGATACAAGGATAAGTTGCACCTAAAAGATACAACCTCTGTAGTCCGCGTTGGACCCTTGTATCGTGAAAATAAGAAGAGATTAAAGGATTGGGTAGCAGTCGAAAGTATCTGTGGATCCGAGTCTTGAAGGATTGAAGGTTATAAGTTGCTGTGAACACGGTCGGAGGAAGAGAGTTCCAGTCTCTAGTTGTCATAGGGATAAACGAATTGGCGAATGTGTTTTTTTGGTTAGTATCCAATTAGTAGGGGTGTTGAATCTTAGAAAATCGGGTATTTCACGCAAATGAAGCCTTTGAAGGGATTATTGATTTTATCTCGTCAGAACAAAAGTCATGGTAATATCTAAATTCAAACGTGTGCGGTCGGGGTATCCCCTTAAGGAACGAAGTTAGAGTTAATAAAATTCGGATAAACCAGAAATAAAAAAAAGTCGTGAGCCTCATCCGGATAAGCTCACGTCTGAAGTGGAACTTGTTTAGACGAGACGCTAACCCATTACACCATCCATCCACAAGTAAAAATTTGATAAAATATCTATATAGCTTTCAAATTTTTTTATATTAATTTTTTTTTTTTTTTTTTTGGATGTGTTAAATATACTTTCGATTTAGCATACCTAATTTTAGAATAAATTTACCAAACTCCCCTAGGAATTATCAATGACCACTGCTAAATGTAAGAATTTTAGTCTTATTAATCACATTAACCAAAACACCTGATTAGTATTAATATATACCGGTAACTAATAATAATAAACGGATATATTACATAAAAATAAAACAATAATAAAATTGAAAGTTAATAAACATTTCGAACTATGCGTAGATCTTGAGAGGAATTACATATATAATATATATCAGACATATGTAATCAATTTTTTTTTTAATATCAGATTTTTTACGGACTCCATGGGCCACTCCTGAGTTATATGTTTAATAGAGTTAAGGGGAATAGTTTATCCATGATTGATTGCAACTTTACAAACCACTAATTATAACCAACTTAAATATGCATGTGAGCTTTACGATTCGTTGTCTACGTTCAGACAAAACTATTACTCTTGATTATGTGTATAAAACATATAAAAGTTGTATGTTATATTTTACTATTTTACTATTTTTTTTTAGTTATTTAACATCACATAGTTTATACACATTTATTTAAAAGTGTTTTGGGTTATCAGTTTAAATTTAATAATTCATTACAAGAATTAAATCCAGAAAAAATTATTGAAGATGCTCTCAGAAAATCTTAAAGACAGGATTAAATAGTGTCATAATAAGGGTTTTAATGGAGATTATTTTTATAGAGGAATGAATATTTAGTCAGTATTTTAATAAATTTTTTGTCAATATTTTATGATACAGATGGTCAGAATTTTAATACATTTTGGTCAGTATAAGAAAATAAATCGCTAGTATTAAATTACAATTTGGTCACTATCAAGTTGAGATTTGGTCAGTATAATAGAGACAAATAAATAAAGACAAATTCATATAATAATAAAACTTGAGTAAGATGCCAGGTAGGTGTAGCGGCTCGCTGTTGCTTTGGCTACGAGCCTTTAGACATGGCCGCTAGTTGACTCAGTCAGATCGTTGCGACACTTTTGCATGACTGATAATATTTCAGTCATGCTATAAGTGAAGCAATTCGATCTCGACTGGGCATCGAATGGAAGGAGGGGCCAACCACCAACTAGTAGCCCCTCCCCCGCTAATTAAGCGGGTGGCGCCCAACCCGGCTTTCCACCAGGGCACAAACAACGCCCTGCACAAATCATTGTTAGGACCCCATCAACTTGGTGGGGGGGGCGCGGACACGCACCATAACGCACTCAACAGAGGCCCTAACAGTAGGTTTCACAAAAAAAGAAATAAAACAAAATTGAGTTTTGAATTCGATATATTTCGAGGGTCAGCCCATCTTCAGGAGTCAGAGAAAACTGTTTATAAATTGGAAAAATAATTTTACAAATAACAATTTTTGGAAATATAGGTGGTGAGGGGAAGGTAGGGGGAGGAAGAAAGTGTACTGAGAATTAATATTTTCAAAAAATGGAACAATTGAGTTTTTAACCATCTGATAGGGAACTATACCTGCTATTATAAGAAGGAATGGAAAGGTACCTGAAAAGGGTAGAGTTACCCTAATATCAATATGCAATGTGTGAACAATAGAAGGAATGTTCCATTCTTTCTTTTAATAGCAGATATAATTTCCCATAACCCCATAAGCTGGTTAAAAACTCAATTGTTCCATTTGTTGAAAATATTAATTCTCAGTACACATTCTCCTGTACCCCCTACCTTCCCTAAACACATACATTTCCAAAAATTGTTATTTGTAAAATTATTTTTCCAATTTATAATCAGTTTTCTCTGACTCCTGAAGATGGGCTGACCCCCGAAATATATCGAATTCAAAACCCAATTTTGTTTTATTAAAACCGCATGGGAGCTGACGCCCAGTTCTTCCGCCATCCCACGCACCGTTTGTGATGGGTCAGTCTCCACCAGGGTCCTCAAATCCTCGTCCTGGATTACTCTAGTTCGACCACTTCGGGGCTCATCTTCGAGACTAAAATCTCCGGTACGAAATTTCGCAAACCAACGTAGAACAGTGCGTTCATTAACACTATCATTGCCAAATTCCTGGTTAATTTTTCGGGCTGTTTCGGCAGCGCTTTGGTTCAATTTGAATTCGTAAAGAAAAATTGGCCGAAAATCGCTTAACGACATCATAGAGTAATAACCTGAAAAGAGGCAAAAAAATTAAAATTTGGAAAAAATGAACAGCATCAATGTATAGAGTATAAAATTCTCTATCGATCAGTATATACCAGGACACAGTAGAATAAATATTTATTGAGATATGGAACTACAAAAACACATGACATTAAAACGGACAAAACTTTTGAAAAAACCTAATATTTCTTTTTTTTGTGAAACCTACCTCGCATCTTACTCAAGTTTTATTATTATATTAAAATGTTTCACCTAGAACCAACACCTAACTCCTTAAAAGTTATTGTTAAGACAAATTCGATTACAATACCTATTCTTCTTATATACAGAAAAATAAATGAACGAACAGAGAACAAAAATAAATAAAAGATAAAAGCTAAACGAAAGAGGTTTTTACTGACCGCTTTAGTTATTACGAAGTAGTGTTTTTAATTAAATTCCGACTATTTTATTGAAATAGTGACATCTTTTTTCTGACCATATGATATTGACCATTTAGTTTAAATACTGGTGACTAAAAACGAATTAAACTACTGACCAATTAAATGACAGCTTTTATTAATTATTTATTATATATATTTATTTAAATTGAAAGTTTTTGCCGAGAATAGCAGAATTTTTTATAAATTGAAGGAGACAATAAAAGAGTGTGTCTTCTGCTGAAATTATAAATTTATTTCTAACCAGACTTTAGTTTCGTTATAAATAAATTAAAAATGTATAATTCCAGCAGAAGACACACTCTTTTTATTGTCTCCTTCAACATATTTATTTAATTGAATAAAATTAGAATTTTATAAAAAGATGAAAAATAAACGTCATTTGTTTATGTATTGAGTTGTTGGTCTTTGCAGTCATATCTGAGAATATATATATACCTATATATAATTTGCCAAATATAATTTATTATTTTAATGGGAAAAAATGCATCTTAGATAAATTTTACGGTCTTTTAAAAATTTATTGTCTGGCTTATTAAAGAGAGCTGATTTATTATCCATAAATGTCCTTGCAATATACAGTGTGTCCAAGAAGGATTGTACCATTTTCTTTATTTTCTTTCCAAGTGCCCAGTGTGTGGAGATAAGTGTAAGTTACTGATTGCTATTATAGATACTCCAAGTTTTGATTGAAATGCCCGCCGTTTCCATGCGCCCAAATTTTTCGCCCACCAAACTACAGATGGCTTTTTGTGCTGTGGAATACGCTAAGACAAAGTTGCCACAGTATAACGCAACTTTCGGCGACTGTTTGGGGTCGATCCACCTGACAAGAACTCTATTAAGATTTGGCATACACAACTCATGGAGACAGATTCCCCAAGCACTGGCTGTCATTTGTATCCAGAGGAGACAGTGAACAGAGTTCGACAATCCTTCCAGCGCGGCCCCGGGAATTCAGTTCGGAAGGCGAGCCGTGAGTTAGCCTTGAATTTCAAACGCCTACAAAGAACATCCCAGAGCAGTGTTTCTCAACCTGTGTGCCCGAGAGATTGTCAATGTGCCGTGAGGTTTTTTGTCAAATAATTAAAATTGCATGGGTTTTGTAACTTTGAAATAGTTTTTGTAATTACCTCAACGGTTACTATTTAGTTTGTATGCAGCAAATAATTCCAGATATTTTTAGTGTGCCGTCAACCAAAAGAGGTTGAGAAACACTGTCTCAGAATGTTGAGCGGGGCTATGCTAACTCATGGCTCGCTTTCTCGACTGACTTCCTGGAGCTGCGTTGGAAGGATTGTTGAAATCTATTCAATGCCAATGACGGCCGGTTTTACTCTTGTATTTCATTTCAATATACCTCACAAACTGTGATAACAGAAGTTGTCTTTTCGTATTCCACAGCACAGAACGCTTTCTGTTGTATGGTGGGCGCTATCATGAAAAATTTGGGCGCATGGGAACGGCGGGTATTTCAATCAAAACTTGGAGTATCAGATAGCAATCAGTGTAACTTACACTTTTCTCCACACACTGGACAAATAAAAAGAAAATAAAGAAAAGGGTACAATTTTTTTCGGACACACTATATATATATATATTCAGTAAAGTTATCAGGGGCTTAAAAAATATTCAAAATATCAGTATTAAACCGAAAGCTTTACCAATGTTTTGGGTATTTTTTTAATGGAGTCAATCTGATAACGTTATTGAATGTGAATAAGTAGGCGGATATTTATATTATAATTCTATTCTATGTATATATATCGTACATTTAGTATTATTAGACGTAGGCGATGGGCACAATAGGGCGAGGTGTTGTCGAAGGACCTGTGCGTACGTTGCTGATCGTGTTCCAGTACTGCAGCCGCTTCCGGTCCGGTGAACGATGTTGCGAGTTCGAGTGCCTAGATCACCTTCCAAATGGAGACGTGCTGGCCAAGGAAGGGGATCGGATCTTCACAGTTCGTGGGCTAGGAGCTGCGAGTGTTGGCACGCCAAGTGTGGTCCTCATGGCCAGCGGAACTGCCCTCGTCGCGGCTCTAGTCCGCACCTTTTGAGCCAACTTAACATTCCGCCTGGTCAGTGCTTCTTAACCTTTAAACATTGATATAAATATTTATTTATTTATTTAATTAATTAAATAGAAATTAAAACCACGTTATATATACAAGGGCGTATCCAGTTTATTAGTTAGATGTGTTATGTTGGGGAGGGGGGAATACGATCTGAATTACAACTTGTGATACTGGTAATTATTACATATGAGATACGGGGGTCCTATAGTGTTATTGCCACCAGAGATATTTTCCTCAAGATGAGGGGATTATCTCAAACCCAGGAAGAGATTAATTAAGAGGTAAAAGGAGCAATTGATAGAGCCGATAGAAGTTTTGTTAAATAAACTGCTAAACATTATCCAAATTCATTTGAAATATTAATATGTTTATTCCTTTATATAAATCAGATATCACTTGCAATTTGCAGTTCATGTTGACTTAAATTCAAAAATAATGATCGATTCTCATTTAACAGTCGAGGAATAACAATTCTACATTGGATTTTTGACATTTCGGTTATTATTGGTATTCATTGCTTAAGACATGGAGGAATCGACTTAAAATAAAAAATAACGATCGATTCTTATCTAATACTAGAGGAATAACCTTATTGCATTCCATTTTTGATGTTTTGACTATTAATGGCAACCTCTACTGAAAACGTGGAAGAATCGACTTAAAATCAAAAAGACTAAATTCTTTTTATGGCAAACAACTCAAGCTAGAGGTTGCCATTAATAGTCAAAACATCAAAAATGAAATGCAATAAGGTTATTCCTCTAGTATTAGATAAGAATCGATCGTTATTTTTGATTTTAAGCCGATTCCTCCATGTCTTACAGCAATGGTTACCAATAATAATCGAAGGGTCAAAAATCTAATGTAGAATTATTATTCCTCAAGTAATAGATGAGAATCAATCGTTATTTTTGATTTTAAGTCGATTCCTCCATGTCTTCAGCAATGGTTACCAATAAAAACCGAAACGTCAAAAATCCAATATAGAATGGTTATTCCTCAAGTACTAGATCAGAATCAATCACTATTTTTGATTTTAACTCGATTCCTCTATGTCTTCAGCAATGGTTACCAATAAAAACCGAAACGTCAAAAATCCAATATAGAATGGTTATTCCTCAAGTACTAAATGAGAATCAATAGCTATTTTTGATTTTAAGTCGATTCCTCCATGTCGTCAGCAATGGTAACGGATAAGAAAACAACGCGGTTGCTATGGTTATTTATAAAATTTCCTCCCAAATTTTTACCATTTCACAGCGAGAAGCCTAACCATTCTTACTTAAGTTAGGTTAAATGAGCTATATTAAAACGATCAAATGAATAAATTTTAACAGGAAAATGTAGGATATCTATAAATCTAAGAGTTTTATAAAAAAAGTGGTCCAAGTAACTGTTCAAGTAAATAAATTTTCCTAAAAAATGAGAGAGAAATCAAGTTTCTAGGATGAGTGGTTTTCATTTTAAGAAGGAAAAACTACAATTTTTTGAAACAATGGATATTTTCTTGTCATGGAAAATGCTTGGATATCTATAAATCTAAGACTTTTAACAAAAAAGTGGTCCAAGTAAACGTTCAAGTAACAAAATTTCCTAGACAATGAGATAGGAATCTGGTTTCTAGGATGAGTGGTTTTCATTTTATGAAGGAAAAACTACAATTTTTTTACAAATAATTGCATTTTTTAAAAACTTCAACCTCATTGCATCACGGGCTACCATTATCCAATTAAGATGAAACTTTGTTTCAATTGCTGCAAATTTAATCTAGTTTAAACATGTATAGAGTGGTAATTATCGAAAATGTGCTCCTTCATCGTCAGAATGGAAAAAATCGAAAAAAGTGATAATTTTTGGGATATTCAAAAGTGATCCTCGGTCTGTTTTTTGGGCTAGCCTGAACCTTCTCCATATATAGGTACGGGGGGTGACTTGGTCAAGGTGTGCAGGGAAGAACAAGGCCGATGGAGTACGGGGAGCGCGGGCATGAAGTGGTGGATTACATCACCCCTCAGGGCAAGTATAGATGCGCAAGATGAAGTGCGCAGCCCATGACTCCGTAGCCTCGCTCGACCTACGGCACAACCAGGGGGTGGGGGGGGGGATCCAAGCCCGGGGGACAAACGAGGGAGACGCGGGCGTTCGAGGCCAACCTTGGCTTATAGATGTTAAGAAGCCAGGGGGAACGTATTGAGGTTGCGCGGATGGAATTGCGCAGCACCAACGGCGATTGAATGAGAGCCAACGCCAACAAAATATTAAAGCCCCGAAAAACAGCCCCTAAGACCGAAGACACAAAAAAAAACAACATACCATCCAATAGAATAAATAAAGCCCTACCCAGAGTATAATTTTTTTTTAAAAAAGTGTAGGCATATGGCCACCACAATTTTTCGCCCTTAAAAACCCTACGACTCCGGCCCATGGAAGATAAATTGCCCAAAAGCTTGCTATACTCCTTCGAGCCTATATCGAGCTTAAGTTTCAAATTTTTTAGCTCTGAGACTTAGGGCCAGTTGTATGTCGGTTGGGAAACTCTTTTGAAACGTTGACAAAGGGTAAATCCTTAGAATTCACTTTGTGGCAAGGGCGGAGGGGGCGATCCCCCCATAGCCAGGCCCGTGCCTGGCGGAAGTGCAACACGTGCGTCGAGTGCAACACGTGCGTCGCACGCAGGAGGCCAAAAAACGGAAGCCAAATCGCCGAGGAATTTATAACATTTTTTTTTTTAATGAACTTAAAATATGAAATATGAAATTTGTAAAAAATAAAAAATTTCTCTAAAAATTTTTAACTGTAAAAAATCCAGAGACCCTACTGGTTATATACTGTTCTCTCAGGAGAACAAAAGCTTGGTAGAAGGAGTGGGGGTAGGGGCTCAAAAGATTAAAACCTTTCTATAAGCTACTCAAGGGATATCCATTTATCCATTGTTTAGGGATTAAAAATTTCAATATACCTTTTTCTTAATAATACATTAAAATTTCACAAAAACTTTAGACCTCAAAATGTTCTTAACATTAAATTAAAATTTCAAAGAAGCTATTTAGAGATCAAAATTCAAAAGTCCTTTGGTCCTTTCTTAACATTAGAGATAAAAAATTCAAAAGGTAAGGTACTAAACAAACATTTTGATAAAACAATTTATTTCTCGAAAAATATGATTTTTTCGATGTTTACTCATAAGGGCTTTTTTGTAGACCAAAATGCCCTGGCTTTGTTCAATTTTTTTTTATTAAAATAGTTCCAGCAGTTTTTGAGATATTTTGAAAAAACGAAGCAAAAAAAAAAAATTTTTCATGCACGATTACAATAGGTACTTTTGATCATATCCTGTATGGTATTTCTTTTCGCACTTGTACGTCTTCTACTTCTTTCCAAGATTAAATAATTAATATTTTTATTTTAATTTATTTATTCTCATCTGTACCCTATTGGGGTTTTGGATTTATACAGTTGCAATTTTTACAAAATTAGATTTTTTTTTGTCTTTTCGGCCTTTCTAGCTATAAGTCAAATTACGATAGTAATTATTTTTTATTAAATTTGTCTCTATTCCTCCACCCCCCCGGGCCAGGTTTTAGCCGGATGCCTCGAGCCGGATTCGAACCCGGGTCCACTTGGTTAGCAGGCTGACATGCTAACCCCTAGCCAACCCGACCCCTCAAAATTAGAATTTATTCCATTGCATTATGACCTCTTCATCCTTCTTGTCGATTTTTTTGATTTATTTTCATTATTGGGCCGCGCAGGAAGGGGCCTCCTCTTACAGACAATAAGTTACAAATTTGGTAAATATATGGCATTTTACAGTAAAGTTAAAATTTCATAGGGCGGGTCATTAACTGATTAGGGTAAAATACCCTTGTCACTGGGTTTGATTTTTTTTCTTCTTTACATTGATTAATTGTGACCCGCCCTATCAAGGGCGGATTCCAGGAGGGGGGGTCGGAGGGGGCTATCCCCCCCTCCATAGCGAGACTTCCAAATCGCCCCCCCCCCCCGGTCATATTCAAATTTCGTAGAGACAAAATTTGCCACCAGTACTTGTCATATTTGCAGCCAGGAGGCAGACGTATCGTCTGAGCACCAATCACAGAGTGATATGAATTTTAGTTCATTTATAGTTTTTGAGGGCCTAAAAACCACGGATTTTTTTAGATTTTCGTTTATAAATCTAAAACCATGCGTCTGACAGAAAATTTCATTTTTACCAAAATGAAAGAGCATAGAATTTCACACCGGGTATGAACTTAAAAAGCTGGAATCGGTTCTGCCGTTTTGCCACAATCGATCTTCAAAGATAGGCAATTTTTACCAACTTAGCGGAAAAGTGGATTATGCTTATTAGGTGGTCACAAAAAATCACTCTTCAAATTTTGGTACTGACCACCTAATAGTTGCCAAATGGCTAAAAAATAAGATTGGCAAAGTTTCATCTTAATTAGACTACGGTATCCCGTGCCGCAATGAGGTCGGATCATGTCATGTCTTGGAAAATGCTGGATATCTTCAAATCTAAAATTTTTAACAAAAATTGGCTCAAGTAAAACTTCAAACCAACAAAATTTCCTAGAAAATGAGACAAGAATCAAGTTTCTATGATGAGTGGTTTTCATTTTATGAATGAAAAACTGCAATTTTTTTGCAGTTTTTCAAAAACTTTAACTTCATTGCGGCACGGGTTACCGTTGTTAAATTAAGATGGAACTTTGCCAATCTAAATTTTTAGCCAATTGGAAACTATTATGGAGGCTGTCAGCACAGCAAAAATTAGAGTCTGGTTTCTTGTGACCACGTAATAAGCATAATTAACATTTCCGCCAAAATTGCCTATATTTGACGATCAATTGTGGCTGAACGGCTGAACCGATTTTAACTTTATTAGTTCTATTTTATTTATTCTTTAACGTTATGCTCTTTCATTTTGGTAAGAGTGAAATTTTCGGTAGATCTCATGGTTTTCGAGTTATAAGCAAAAATCTGAAAAAAGTCCAAAATTTTCGTGGTTTTAGGCCCTCAAAAATTTACCACCAGCCAGAAACCGTCGCAAACTCATATAACTCTTATTTGAGATATCTAACGTCGATTAAAATTATTTCCAGTTGTGCATATTTATTAGCCAGCGCTGTCTTTTTCCGGTTTAAGTTGCCTGTAGACAAGTAAATACAGGATCCAAAAGGTGTTTCAGCTTACATTAATTGCGGGAAAAGATTTTTTCTAGGATCGCTTGTTATGGTGTGGGTATGTCAAATCTAAGTTCGTGACCACGTAAGTGTGGGGAATAAGTTTTGGTGGCCGAAAAACCTCGAAATTTTCGGACTTTTTCCAATTTTTCACTTATAACACGAAAACGGTCCATTATTTGTAAATAACCCTCCTATATTAAATTAAAGAGGACACAGTTTCGTGTCGATTAGAAAAAATAGAAAATTGGTCCAGTAGTTCGATTTTTTATGGCAATCCAAAAAACGGCTCCCCGGATCTCTTTTGAATACCTATCCCTAAAACTCGCACTTTTTTCGATATTTTCCCATTTTGACCATGAAGGAGCACGTTTTCGACAAAGACCACTCTGATCCTTTTGAGGATTCGAATCATATCGTCTCCGGAAAATTCAGGATATGTATAAATCTAAGAGTTTTATCAAAAAATTGGTCCAAGTAAACGTTTTAGTCAACAAAATTTGGTAGGGAATGAGATAGAAAAAATAGATCATTTGGATCATTTCCTGTCATGGAAAATGCTAGATATTTATAAATCTAAGAGTTTTAACAAAAAAGTGATCAAGTCCACAAAATTTCCTACAGAATCAAGTTTCTAGGATGAGTAGTTTTCATTTTTTGAAGGAAAGGAAGTGATTTTTTTTGCAACAAATTGCATTTTTTCAAAACATCAACCTCATTGCAGCACGAGTAACCATCGTCGTCTTTGCCAAAAACATGCTCCTTCATGGTCAAAATAGGAAAAAGTGCATGTTTTAGGGATATTCAAAAGTGATCCCGAGGGCTGTTTTTTGAATCCCCATAAAAAATCGAACTCCTGGATCAATTTTCTATTTTTTTTTAATCGACGCGGAATTTTGTCCTCATTAATTTACTATAGAACAGTTATTTACAAAATATGAACTGTTTTCGAGTTATAAGCGGAAAAATTGAAAAAGTCCGAAAATTTCGAGGTTTTTCGGCCACTAAAAAGTTGTCCCCCACACTTTTGAGGACACAAACTTAGATTTGGCATACCCACACTATACCAAGTGATCATAGAAAAAAATATTTCCCCTCAATTAATGTGAGCTGAAACACCCCTATATACTGGGCTCCTGGGCTAGTAGTATTTATTTTGTTCTAAATATGTATTTACTGTTACCTAAGATGGTTGCTGTGCAATCATGATTTTTTTTTTCAATTCAAAAGTTTTTATTTACAATATATATTATTATACAATTTTCACAAGTACATTATAGAATAAAATAGTTGCATTCATTTTAAAAGTAGTCAAGGCAAATTCTGTGAAAAAATGGCACAAACAGGAAATAATTCCCGGTAAAGATTTTATTGCTGGAATCCCTTTATTGGCACTTCAATATTACTTATAACTATTTATAAGATAAATATTAAATAATAATAGAATCCAATAATAATATTAAATAATTTTTCTCGCTTTTTTCGACGCCAAATCTTTGATAACATCATCAAAATCGATTGAATTTGCTACTTCACTTCTATTGACAGAATACCCAGACATCAAGGGCGGATCCAGGAATTTTTTAGGGGGGGGGGGGGGGCGAAATTAAAAAAAATTCTCATCGCTATATAGAATATGACAATATTTTTATTTTAGTATGAAATTCAATTCATTAATGTTGGTATCTGTGCCGGTACATAACCCCCCAAAATGAAAGTGTGGTACCACCCCTGGTATAAGTGTAATATTTCTCCCCGGGGGGGGGGTACCCGTGCCGTGCCGGTACATGACCCCCCAAAATGAAAGTGCGGTACCACCCCTGGTATAAGTGTAATATTTCTTTAGAATGTAAGCGTATTTCTTGTAAATAAACATTAATTAATTGAATTTCATACTAAAATACATTAAAAATATTGATATATTCTTGTATTTTTTTTTTAATATCGCCCCCACCCCCTAAAAATTTTCTGGATCCGCCCTTGCCTTGTGCCCGACGGGATGACCAATCAGATGAAAGTTCCTGTCATCTGATTGGCCATCACGCCGGCCACAAGATGAATTCTAAGGATTTACCCTTTGTCAACGTTTAAAAAGAGTTTACCAACCGACATACAACTGGCCCTTAGGGTTGCGAAATGCAGGTGGGGTACATACGTACATACATACGCACTGACCAATGATTTTTGGTCATTTTTTGGCCTCTGGGGACCACAATATCCGGTTTTATGTCCTAAATTCGAGTTCAAACTAGATGTTACAAAATGAAATTAACTTTTTTTTTATCTCTGAGATAGAAGCTCTCAAAGAGACAGTCGATCGCAAAAGCTCTCATTATATTCTAGAGAATCTAAATATGAAAGTAAAAAATCGGGGATAATAATTTTTTGAAAACCACTTTTAATAATAATGACACCAGACATTTTAAATAAATGTTTTATTTTAATAATTATCTTATATTTATTTCATGTGGCTCTCAGTTTTAAATAGATACTATCTCACATAACAAATGTTAATTTTTACCACCATTGGCAGAACCAAGAAGAAACTGTGGATTACAAATAATTAATAATAATAATAATTAAATCTATCTAATTTTTAAAATTTATTTATTACACAAATATATATATATGGCGGATCTTTCGCAAAATTTTTCGAAAGAGTTACTCTGAATGAGTCCACATTTTCGATTAATTTATTACGAGTAATTATATGTAATTTCTGATTGCCGATAACAAATTAAAAAACAATATTTATTAAAAAAAATTATTACGAGGGATCCCTTATGTATTTCTCATGAAATTATTTCGTTACTTCAAAAGTTTGTCAATTCTACTAAAAAGTTAGTTGATCTCTAATCGGATTACCGAAATTGAAACCTTGTGCTGGCTAATCAGCTGTCCGGCTGCCCCCTTCTAGGAAAACTCCCTAACTATGCCAATGGTCTGGGGGGGGGGGGGTGGACAGATTCTCAAACCAAAATACTAAAAAGCTATTTACTCTAAAAGATTCTCATATTTGAAAGGAGATACGATTAATTGCAAATGAGCCCAAAATTAATATGGGAGACGGTTCTTTCTTAAATGATGGACCGAGGTAAACTTAAGTTATGTGGATCGCCACATCAGTTTATTTTTCTTAAATTTTTGAGTTCATTTGTCCAAAAATGTATTTCTTAACTAGAGTTGGTATTTTTATTTTAATGAGGCATTGATATTGTTATCACTTCTAATTCCAAGTTCTGACTAGCAATTATCCTTCATCTCCTCTTTCCTTTTTCAATTACTTGATTTATGTACGCTAATTATAGTAACTAAAAATTTACTTCTAAAACGTTAAAGCAGAATTCTACGTGGGTAAGATTTACTACATATATACGCACGCGCAAATCCGGCCCCCATATCACATAAATTGCTTACCACACCACTTTGAAAAAGTAACGTTAAAATCAAAAATAATAATAATTTATTAAAAAAATATAATTTTTTAAAATTTTATAAAAAATGGATTTTAAACAAAAGAAATAATTTTTAACTAAACAAAAAATTATGACTAATTAATTGAAATATTTTTTTTATTATAATACTCATTTCATGTTCATTATTTTATAATTTCAATATAGATTCATTTTTTACCAGGAAAATGTAACCAAACTTAAATTGAAAGTTTTTGCCGAGAGTAGCAGAATTTTTATATATTGAAGGAGACAATGAAAACACATGAAAAATGTAAAACTTTCATTCATAAATTAATTCCTGTGAATACATTGTAATAGACTGATGAAGAGGGCAAAGCCCTCGAAACTATAGTCTCGTTATAAATAAATAAAATTTATAATTCCAGCAGAAGACACACTCTTTTATTGTCTCCTTCAATAACCAAACTTATATTAACAGTTATTAATGGACTTAAAATTTATCTGATTTCAAATAATGATTTTAGTCTACTTTTTTTTAATAGACTAAAATATGATAATATATATTTTATTTTTATATTATTTATTACATTTTACTCGTGCCCTATTTGGGTTATTTTCTGAAAACATACATTTTGTGAATATATACCTATACATTTTAATATATTGAATTATATTAAAAAAAAAATTATCCAATATGATAATATATTAAAATTAAAAAAAAAAATTGGAATTATTTATAAATTCGATTGTTTTAAGAAAGATTTTAAAGAGAATAAAAAAAATTTCAGAAATTTTTGGAAAATCTTACTTGGAAATTTTTTGGAATTACTTGGAAATATTTGGAATTATATTATCCCTTTTTTGTATTATTATTTGGTGTATACCGCTGTAATATTGGCTTCATTGCCAGCTCAAATTATACAGATTAAAAAAATATATTCATTGATCTATTCGAAAACTCGAGTAGAAAAAATTGTTCAAAGAGCCATATGAAAAGAAACGATGATTCGTGAAATGAAACTCGATTCTACTGTTGCTTACTGATTTATTTATTTCACCTACTGTTGAGATCGACAAAATTTTTGTTCACAAAAATTCGATGAAAATTAAATTGGCGGGAAGGAAAGTACACTCCTGTTCGCTTCTGGTATCCGGATACAAATTTTAAAAATTTTAAGAAAATCAATGCTTAACCCTTGATTTTAAGGCTTCACTTGGCACGTTGTAATACTGGCTTCATTGGCGGGAAGGAAAGTACACTCCTGTTCGCTCTTGATATCCGGATACAAATTTTAAAAATTTTAAGAAAATCAATCCGTAACGCTTGATTTCAAGGCTCCAATCGGCTCGCTGTAATACTGGCTTCATTGCCAGATCGAATTATACAGATTAAAAAAAAAATATTCATTGATCTATTCGAAAACTCGAGTAGAAAAAATTGTTCAAAAAACCATATGAAAAGAAACAATGATTCGTGAAATGAAACTCGATTCTACTGCTGCCTTCTGATTTCGTTCATTTCACCTACTCTTGAGATCGACAAAATTTTTGTTCACAAAAAGTCGATGAAAATTAAATTGACGTGAAGGAAAGTACACTCCTGTTCGCTTCTGGTTTTGAGATTAAGAGCTGATTAGATTTTGGTTGAAATCGAACCCAAAATTAAGGAGGGGTGGGGGTAAAAATTAAACTTATGAGATTTTCAAACTAAAAAAACAAGAAAAATTAAATATACTATAAATTGAAATTATAATAAAAAAAGAGTTATTATTTTTTCTGGGGCTAAAATTAGGGGGCGGGGGTGGGTTAAAAATGACAATGACTCACTATATAGAATTGCAAATTCCGATTTGTCGATTATACTAGAGTAATAACACAATCCTAAAAGTTTATAATTTTCAACACTAAACCCAAAAGATACATCTATTTATATAACTGGGCAATGAGAATTATTATAATTTAGAACCATTTCTGAGGAGGCTATAAATACTGATTCCACTTCTTCAGCATCTTTTTTTATAGCGTACACACCATCATTTTCTCTCAATTTCTGCTAAAAATTCCATTAAACTACTTAAATACTATAGGGGTGTCAGGTTTAGCTGAATTAGTGGTTTTGGCGTTGCTAAATTGTATACATACTATAATTATCTATAAATAGCCAGTTGCATATACATATTGTATGTTTAAATAGCCAATTGAGTATAGCTATATATATTATACAAGGTGATTCACGGTCCATGGCACGTTAGACGTTTATGGAAAACGGAAGGCAGGATTTTTCTGAAAATTTAGCACCTTACATTTTCTTACCTGTTCTATCGATCTAAAATATTTTCAGCATTTCGACGTTTCGGCTTATATCGAAAAGTCGTAGCAACATTATTTTTTTAAATGAAACACCCCGTATATTAACACGTTTTTAGAACCGCCCTTTTATTAAAATACTTTTTTGTTAAAATTGTCCTATACCTATCTCTATCGATTTTCGAGATAAAAAATAATTTGTGTTAAATATGGTCCAAAACATGACCCTAATTAAACTTAAATAAATTAGTGCTCTCAATTCATGAAAAGTTGATATTTTGGTGGTAGTTTAGACACACCCGAAGTATTTAATTTACGTCGAGAAATCGACTCCATATTATACAGGGTGTGCTAAGATTACTATTATTTTCGTTATTCATAAAAGGGGTCAAAAGTTCGTTTTTTCAAATGAGACCCCCTGTATATTACTCAATAAATTGAAATACGAAGAAAAATGCTTTAAGATGATATATCATGTCCCTATACCTAAAACATCAAGTTTTCTTAATAAAGGCGCTTTTTCGAGAAAAATTACTTTTTAATGAATTTAATTTTAACTAGGAAGCCAGTTAGCTGAGCCGGCTAACGCACTGGCCTCGCTTCGGCATCGATCAATTATGACGATGTTGGAGTGGAAGGCCGGGGTTCGATCCTGGCTGGCAAATAAAAAATTTCTACCGGCTAAAAACTCGGCTCCCTCACTAACCCTACTAACACTTTACTTATGTGCTGTCTAAATGGGCTTTGTTCCCGGTGACAATAAAAAAAAAAAAAAATTTAACTAACCATGGAAATATCAAGCTTATGACAGTTTGTTGACTATTTATAAGTAACTTATAAAGAGTTCATTGACGGTGTTCAGAAAAATCTCCCAAAATGATAGCAAATATTGATTATTCAAACGTTCTTATGTTAATAAATTTTAAGGAGTTCGGTGTTGGTTCTAGGTGAAACATTTTAATATAATAATAAAACTTGAATAAGATACGAGGTGGGTTTCACAAAAAAAGAAATAAAACAAAATTGAGTTTTGAATTCGATATATTTCGGGGGTTAGCCCATCATCGTTCTTATGTTAAGTTCTTATGAAATTTTTTATTTTTAACCGACTTCAAAAAAGGAGGTTCTCTATTCGACTGATTTTTTTTTTGTGCCTATGTTACCTCATATCTCCGCCAATTGTGAACCGAATTTGAACATTTTTTTTGCATTGGGTCCAGTCTACCTTCCGATTGGTCCCATTTTTTTTATAGGTATTAGACCTTTTTTGGTTGGTTTGTTCAGGACTAGCTTCTTTGTTTATGAACCGATTTCGATGATTCTTTTTTTATTGGAAAGGGGGTATCTTAGGGATGGTGTCATTAATTTGGTCAAGTTCTGATGATATGATCACTATTAATAACATCACTAAAAAGAGAAAAATAAAAATAATTTTTAAGAAAAAAATAAAAACCGACTTCAAAAAATTAAATACAACAAATAAAATACACTGAAAGGTATAAAATAATTATTATCTTATTTAGTTACAACTAAACTACGAAATATTAACATGAAATTACTTTTTTAAGTCGGTGCCAAACAGATACCTTTTATGAATCGCACTCGACAGATCTTACTTAGTACGTTTGGTTGGCACGCTCGCTTATAGGTATAGTTTGTTTGGCACCGACTTCAAAAAGTAATTTCATGTTAATATTTCGTAGTTTAGTTGTAACTAAATAAGATAATAATTATTTTATACCTTTCAGGGTATTTTATTTGTTGCATTTAATTTTTTGAAGTCGGTTTTTATTTTTTTCTTAAAAATTATTTTTGTACTATCAGAACTTCGTTTGAATAATCAATATTTGCGATCATTTTGGGAGATTTTTTTGAACACCGACAATAAACTGTTTATAAGTTACTTATAAATAGTCAACAAACTGTCATAACCTTGATATTTCCATGGTTAGTTAAAATTAAATTCATTAAAAAGTAATTTTTCACGAAAAAGCGCCTTTATTAAGAAAACTTGATGTTTTAGGTATAGGGACATGATATATCATCTTAAAGCATTTTTCTTCGTATTTCAATTTATTGAGTGATATACAGGGGGTGTCATTTGAAAAAAACGAACTTCTGACCCCTTTATGAATAACGAAAATAATAGTAATCTGTGCTAAGATGTGCGTGCTAGCCCTGTATAATATGGAGTCGATTTTTCGGCGTAAATTGAATACTTCGGGTGTGTCTAAACTACCACCAAAATATCAACTTTTCATGAATTGAGAGCACTAATTTATTTAAGTTTAATTAAGGCCATGTTTTGGACCATATTTAACACAAATTATTTTTTATCTCAAAAACTGATAGAAATAGGTATAGGACAATATTAACAAAAAAGTGTTTTAATAAAAGGGTGGTTCTAAAAACGTGTTAATATACGGGGTGTTCCATTAAAAAAAAAAATTCCTACAACTTTTCGATAGAAGCCAAAACGTCACAATGCTGAAAATATTTTAGATCGATAGAACAGGTAAGAAAATGTAAGGTGTTAAATTTTCAGAAAAATCCTTCGTTTCGTTTTCCATAAACGCCTAACGTGCCATCGACCGTGAATCACCCTGTATGTATATTATAAAAAGCCAATTGAGTATACATATCATATGTATAAATAGCCATTTACGTATACATAATGTATGTATAAATAGTCACATCCCTAATATAAAGAGAGAATGTTGTTTGAAAACCACGCTATCCTCCAGTCTAGGTAGAACAAAATGCAGCGCCGCCTGGTAGACGAAGTTAAGCATTCGGATGGCACATTCTGATTAGCGGGTTGCGTCCTCAGGCGCTCATTATTAAAACCTTTCCTTTTGACAATTTTTTTTCGTACATAAACATTTTTTTATTATTAACCTTACAAAATAAATTTATTATTATTCATTTAATAATTTTAAAATAGAGAAAAAAATTATTTAATTGAAATATATTATATTAGGAAGCATATTTAAGTATTGTTTCCATTGCCACTAACTCACGAATGATTATTATTCATTTTATTAAAATACTGCCTATTGGTCTGGTGGTCTATTGCGCAACGAGCAATATTAAACGTCTAATTTTAAAATATTTCTCAATTATAGTATTGATTAATAAGGTAATATGATTTTCTAAAGGACATTGGCCTAATGTGGGAAACTTTAATTTGGAATAAAGATAAAAGTAAATAAATATTATATGAAATATTCATTTCACTACGAGTAGAGACCGGATTCCTATGCAATTGCATATTTTGTTTGCCTCCACATACGACCCAGGGTATCAATTATCTACCCGAATCATGTATCTAGGATACTGTGGGTTAAATTTTATACTGCATATTTTTGCATTTTTTGTCAAATATTGCCTATTTCGCGCTAAATACAGATTTTTTAAAAGTAAATTTTAGGAGAAAGAATGAAGAAATATATATATATGTATAAATAAAGTTCATTTAAATTTGCCCCCATTACATCTGAGGATGTGGAGCGCTCCTTTTCATTGTATAAATCAATTTTAAGTGACCGTAGACATAATAATCTAAAGATAATTTAGAAAAATACTTGTAAACATAAATTATTCACAATTACAATCAAATTTTAATTTTTTTTTTAGATCCTTTGTTAATTATTTCTTTATTATTATTATTATTATTATTTAATGGCCTTGGGTAACTATAGCCCATTTTGGCCATTGAGTGAAAGTGTGTGTGTGTATGTGAAAGTGTGTGTAAATTAGTGTAGTGATCAGATTATAGCCGGATATTTGGATTAATTTATTAGTTTATTATTTGTAAGTCAATAAGAAAAGCTTGTTAATATACAAAAATAAAATCAATACAATACAATCGTGTCTGTTAAATAAAACACCTTGCACCAACACCACAATCTCTATTAATTTTTAATTTGGAAAATAAATTTTTACAATCTATCGACTTCTGTAGAGTGGTATATTTGTTAGTTAAAATCCCGTAAATAGAAATTGCAATGTCTCGAAGTCTCACTATATTAACAGAGGTACGATCAATATATTTATCTTTGAAAAAATTTGGAGATGCTAATTTTTACTACTCTCCGCGAGAGTTCAAGAGAGCTCGCTTTCTACTAGCTTCTACTACAGTGACTGTATACAGTCACTGGAGTTTCTACAAGAAACATTTTTCATAGATTATATCATTTTCAAAGGAATGTCTAATAACACTAATAAGTGATATTCCATTATAAAAACCACAAGATCAAATAGCAAATAAATTTCTACACACAATTGCTGGTTTCATTCAAAATACAACTTAGTTTTAAACATTATTTTTTGATTACTAATTAGGGATGGCAAATTATTTTGATATATCGATATATTGATATATCGAATTTAGATTAACTTATATATCGATACATAAATATATCTCAGCAAATATATCGAAATATTTTTATTAATTTGTTAATTAATTAATTTTGTTTGGATGTTTTGGTAAAAAACTTCCAAATTAATGATTTTGGAGTCATGATTATTCACGTATTTGCAACCTACGACTGCGAAAAACAATAAAGAACTATTATTTATTCGTTTAACTGAATACACCGAGCACAGAAACACACAAAAAATGTGTCAGTGTTCCCAGATCGAATCTGAAAGAAAGACTAAAAAATCATTAAATTTAGCAATAAACACATCAGAAGATTATTAATAATTTTTCATGCTTTAAAATACCTAGATAAATTTTAGATAGTAAAAAAGTTAATGTTAAAAATAAAAACTAACCTTTACCTTAAAAATGTGATATAAATTAAAAAAAAAATTGGAGTAAAATGAAATATAATGTAATCCAATTTATTATGATGAAGGTGATAATGCGGAAGATGAAAATGACGATGAAGATCAATCTATTATGATGAATTTATTTAAAATAATCAATAATTTAAAATTAAAATAAAGAAAAATCAGGAATATATATCTATTGTTGATTTACAATGTCTACTTTTATTTCTTTAAACTATATTATTTAAATAATACTTTCTTACTTTGTTTACTTTTTGTAATTATAAATATAAATTATATTGAATGCAAAAATTTAAGCATGTTTTTGAGTGTCTTTTTTGAAAAAAGATGGAAATTATTTCATAAATCAACCTAGACCTATAATAGATTCAAATTTACTAGAAAATCATAAGATGGTGTCATCTATTAAATCCGTTGAAATGGAATATTTTTAATTATATGTCAGAGGGGTTGTTTTTCACCCCTCGGGAATCGAACCCGAGTGCCAGTAACAGCAATCCGGGCCACCTGGCTCACCTGCGGGATACGAACCACTCTGACATATGCAAACGCGTAAAATATCGGGAATCGAACCCGAGTGCCAGTAACAGCAATCCGGGCTACCTGGCTCACCTGCGGGATACCGAGGGGTGAATAACAACCCCTCTGACATATAATTAAAAATATTCCATTTCAACGGATTTAATAGATGACACCATCTTATGATTTTCTAGTAAATTTGAATCTATTACCATCGGCAAATTAATATCTTTCATATTAAATTAGGAAAAGTCATTCCATTGCCCTTCGAATTTTGAATTTTTTCAAAATTCGAAACACTCAACCACCTTTATTTAAATTATATGGCATGGCTATATGTTTAAATTTAGAATCACTATATCGCGAAATTTTACAAATTAAGATAACAATCTTTGAGTAGACCTATAATATTAATAAATGAATTTACTTTAAGGACCAATCATAGATTTTTGATTGCAATGTAAAAATATTTTCTCTAAAATCTATGATTGCTCCTTAAAGTAAATTCATTTATGAATCAATTATATTGTTCTACATAGTATTATGGTATCTCTATTACAATACATGACATAAATTTATATTTTTTTGAGTTTAGAGTAAGTAGATAGTCAAAGTATTTTTTAATAGTTGTGATGTTGTGAAATAAAAATTTCGTATACAATTGTGCAATTAAAAAATTGCAGTAGTTTTTTGGTATTTGCAAGTGGAAAAAATTCCGATTTATTTTTCGATATAAATCGCAAGGGATATATCGATATTCGATATACCAGGTGTATGCATATGAAATGGGCCTTTTTTATGAAAATAAAACACTTTTTTTTAAATAGGAAAGAAAAAATATTTTATTCAAAGTACTCTTCATCACTTTCTACACATTTTGACCACCTTAATGGCAATTGGTGTATCCCATTCCAAAAAAAAAAAAACGGCTGGACTTTGGAAGAAAACCATTCATTGACCTATTTTTCGACTTTTTCGTAAGTTTTGAAGTGCTGCTCTTTAAGTACGTGGCCCATCGACAAAAACATGTGGTAGTCGGAAGGAGCCAGGTCTGGTGAGTAAGCCGCATGGGGTAGCAATTCCCAGTTGAGTGCTTCCAGCGTATCATGAACCGTTTTTGCTTTATGTGAAGGAGCATTGTCATGAAGGAAAATCACTTTATGTTGCCTTTTTTGATATTCTGGCCTTTTTTCCTGCAATGCACGGTTCAAATCAATCAATTGTTGTTGGTAGCGTTTAGCATTTACAGTTTCAGCCGGTTTCAATAGCTCATGATAGACGACACCTTTCTGGTCCCATCGTCATCGTTGAAACCATCTTTTGCATGTTGCTAATGATAGAGCATGACTACCATAAGCTTTTTCAAGAATTCGTTGAGTTTCTGCCTCGTTTTTCTTTAAATGATAACAAAAAATTTAATGCTGTCCGCATATCGTATGCTGTAGGTACAAAATTCGACATTTTTAACACGAAAAATGTTATGTTGTTGTAGTGCAAATCAAATTTTCAACACTGAACGTTGTTGACAGATGCCAAAGCAATGAAAAAATAATAAGGTTATGGTTCAATAGTTTTTAAGGAATTTGGTGTTGGTGCTTGGTGAAACATTTTTTTAAAATTATTGGATAAAAAAACCTACCAAGTATTTTTATCCAATAAGGTTATGGTTCGTTCAAAATAAAAATAACCCATCTGCCTTCTATAGTAAAAGGGTCATTTCATATGCATATCGCAAGGGTTATATCGATATTCGATATATATCGCAAGGAGTATATCGATACTTATATATCGATATAAAAAAAATAATCGATAAATCGTTGCCATCCCTATTATTAATACACATATTTTCACAAAAGAATGACTTTATGTATGTAAATAAGTATTAATTAATGTTATTTTATTTTTCAGTTCACCTTCGGTCCCCACGGAGATTGACTAAACAATGGACCGTATGAAGGAGCCAAAGCAATGGAAACAAGCTCTCTTGTCCACCACCCTCCTTGATCCCTGCTTCGAGACGCACGGCGTTCTCTTCGGAACACGTTGCCTCCCAACAAGATTTTGAAAATTAATGTTTTTATGACGAGGTTTTTACAATATATATAATTAATTTTATATATATAGATATATGCACATATTTGCACTCAACATGTCAAAAAGTGAATGAGATTTATTGGAAATGATTCTGTTTTAAGCAATGAGGTCAGAGTTGCCTTAAATTGTCTGGAAATGGTGATACGAGATCCTAAATTAATACACTAGTCCGAATCAGGAGGGTTTAATATTTGTGCGATAATTGATGTGATTGACAAATAATATTCCTTTCAATTAATCTTCAAGCTTTAAAACCAACACATTTTTGAGCATTTAAAAATATCGGTTTTCGACAATACTTTAGAACGTCAGATTTTTTAATATTGGGAAAGACCCATCCTCTATGAGGATTTTTATCCAATCTAACTTAAACTGGACCGGCTTTCTTACTCGAATCTTTGTCAACTCAGAAAAAAAAAATATTTTCGAAAAAGCATTTTGATGTAAAGAAAGTAATTTCGAGTACGAGTTTTCTTTGCCACTTATATTACAGAGGCTGTGGACATTAGAGGTCATATTCACTATTGAAAAATATTTCTATGAAATATGCATTAATATATATATGTATATATAAATATATACATATGTATGTATATACAATGTTAATTCTCTATATTGCACTCAAGGCTTTATGAGGATTAGTCGAGCTTATGTAATTAGTCAGGTATTAGAACGAATCTAACACGTGCAGAAACTCTTTGAAATTCCTAGTCTTTACAATAAGCTCAATTTCCTCTATACTTAGAATATATTTAGAATGTCGTCCCGAAAACATATCGGAGAAAGCCAAAATGTATGGCCATCTGTCCAAGTCGAGCCTCTTGATGAGAATTGAGACACAGGTATATAAGCCAACACTTTATATTTTTATTAATTATATTTAGATGGAAAGCCCTGTGGCAATTGGACCACATGTGTTTCAAATTTCGGAGAAGGCTCGGCCTGTTTACCGGTCCATCACTTTCTAAAAAATTATTGAGAGAAAATAAAAAAAATTCAAAATACAATTTTAAAACATTTACGAATTTTTTAATACTTGATATTTCCTGTGATTTATCTGCAATTAGATCAAATAGTGCATTTGAAAGCATTCACTTGATCTACTCTTTTTTCGAGCTGAAAGGAATGATCTCCAAATCTTACGATTGATTCATTTACAATATATTGCTATCTACTTATCTACTTGCGGAATTATAAAATTAGACATTTTCATAGTCGTTTAAAAAAAAATAGATTTTTTTTTTGATTTTTTTTCTATTTTCAATATATAAATGATATTCTCTTTTAATAAATATTCATGACCTATATATATTATTTAATTATAAATAACATTTAATATGTATATTTAATTAGTTATTATTTGTCTAACTATAGAGATAGAATTAATAGCTATTCTTTGTTAACAGTCTTCAAATATTATAATGGTTCAAAAGCTAAATGTATGTATCTTATCTATTGATCGGATAATTAATAATTTTTTATTTTTGAATTTTGTGTGTTTTATTTATTTTGTTCCCTACCTCTACAACTTAAATCCATTATCTGGGGGCCCGGGGGCAGTGCCCCAGCCAAGTTCGATTCGAGCCAGACTACCCTTTACAGGAAGCAACTCGAGCTATTTTGACGCCTCTGTAACTTCGCACTGGAAAACTTTACATGGCTGTTTTTTTCCACAATACTGGTCCATAAGCTTAAATAAATTACCAAATTTCATATTCCTATTGCTTAAACCGTCCAAGTTAAATGAAACAGGCTTTTTCGTCACTCATTCACTGACTGACTCATTGACTCGTCAAAATTCTAAGGTACTTCTGCTGATCCTGAAATTTGGCATACCGGTAGAGTTTGAGGTACAATTAAAGGGAAAAATAAAAAAAGCGAAAATTTCCCCTTTTCAGGACCTGAAATGAAGGGGTGAAAGTTATAGGCTTAATTAATATATCGTAAAAATACAATGAACCTAGAATGCTGAAATTTGGCATACTGATAAAGCTTGGCATATTAATAAAGAAGGAACTTGAAACACCAAAACTTTCCCTACACTAGGGTTCGAAATGAATGAGTGAAATTTATGAGCTTAATTAACTAATAGTGACAATTCAACGACACTAGAATGCTAAAATTTGATATAGTATAGGTAATAGCTTGAAACACTAATATATTGAGAAATCGAAAAAGATCCTCCATCAGCCTTTAAAATAAATGCGTGAACGGTCATGTATTATAATCGTGCATGAAAAAAACTTGGGTTTTTTAAAATATCTCAAAAACGGTTAAAACTATTTTATTAACAAAAACTGAGTGAAACCATGGCGTTTTGCTCTACAAAAAAGCCCTAATGAGTGATCATCGAAAAACTTATATTTTACGAGATATCAATATGATTTTGTCAAAATGTCTGTTAGCACGTTACCAAATTTTGTGTACGCTCTAGCTTTCTAGCTCGAAAACTAGTGTGAATATCAAAACGAAATTTCACATGTAGATTCTTTAAATTGAGATTAAAAGCTGATTAGATTTTGGTTGAAATCGAACCAAAAATTAAGGGAGTAGGCTCTAAAAATTAAAATTATAAAATTTGCAAACTAAAAAAAAACCAAGAAAAACGAAATTCACTATAA
This sequence comes from Forficula auricularia, assembly GCA_024734495.1. Lineage (NCBI taxonomy): Eukaryota > Metazoa > Arthropoda > Insecta > Dermaptera > Forficulidae > Forficula > Forficula auricularia. The sequence goes on along the minus strand of JALMQS010000030.1, from coordinate 6,889,489 downwards.
AAGAGACTTATAATTAAAAAGTGAGGCATTATTTTTTCGGAGGCCGAAATTGTGGGTGTGGGAGTTCAAAGATAGAAATTATCAATATATGTATCTCCAGACCCTTTGATCGATTTGTACGGAACTTCACATATGCACCCGAAGTATGCCTTTTTTTTGAATAATTTATCATAAGCCAAGTGTAGTATATATTTTGGAATTTCCTCACAAAATAGCTCTAACGATTTAGAAAAAAAAAAACTGAGTGACAGACATTTTGACAAAATAATTAATATCTCGTAAAATTTAATTTTTATGATGTTCACTATTTAGGGCTTTTTTGTATACCAAAACGCCATGGTTTCGCGTTCTTTTTATAACAAAATAGTTTATCTGTTTTTGAGATATTTCTAAAAGAGCAAGCAAAAAACAAACAAATAGTTTTTTAATAATGGACGATTACAATTCTTGACCATACTCTGTATGGTAAAGTAAATAAAATTTGAATAGTAAGTCAAATATATTTTCAAAAATGTTGTTATTAATGTATATTATCATATAGAGACAATTTACATAGATTTTATAACAGATCCTAAAATAAAATAAGACGATCATTGTTCCAAGCAGAAATAAAGTGGAGGGACGTCGGCGTCGTGTAACTAACAATCGGGCTAAATATATTTATTATTATTATTAGAATTAATTCGGATAGTGCTACTTAACTTATTTAACTTCCATATACTCGAGTATTTATGATTAGTTATAATTCCTATTCATTTCAGCTTCATCTGGTGATGTTTCAATTCTTTTCATAGTTGAAAACTGACTGACGCACTCGTAGAAGGGATAATGCAAATTAAATGTATTAAATCACCGAGAAAAATAAATATATGCCCATTGTGCTTTAAAATGTCTGAAACGCGGAGAAAAAAAAAATATTTTTAAAATATTATTTTTTTCTCTCTTTGTGTGTCTGAATTCCGATACCCAAGATAACCCAAGAACGGAAAGTCAAAAAGTTCTTTTTGTATCAATACATAGTAGGTACTGATAGATTGTGGAATATCTGGTTCAAAAGGCAGAAAATATTTTTTGAATTAATCTATTGAGATTTTGAGAGCATGTATAGTATAGCAATAAATGAATAATTTATATTTAAGTTGATTAATTGTTACCTCAAGCAAGCTCGACTGTATGAGCCTTGTCAAGTTTTCACTTTTTTATTATTTAATGTGCAGATGAGCGATTCTTTCATTAGAATCTGATCGATGAAAATAACTACAAAGAGTGCGGATAGAATGATCTCTTTTTCTTTAGAGCTAAAGTGTAATGCAAGGATGCCATATACAAGTTCAAACCTGTTTCAGACTATTAGAGATTAATTTCTTAATTTCTATTATTCTAGGAATGGCCTTTTGCACTCGGACCAAAACGATACTCGTTATATAGAGAGAGAATATTCAATTGGACTTCATTAAAGCAAATACTTTTGCCCAAACATCTTTTAGTTCATCTTTCACGATTAATTTTTTTAATGCAATTTATAGATTTTAAATGAAAGTCATGGGATGAGTACATGTAAATTAATTCACTTTTTAACCTCATAAAATCAAAGTATTTTCCACAAGATAGCTGAAGTGATTAAAATAGGAAATCTGGAATATTTTTTCATATTCTTTAAATTTGCTAACGTTAAAAAGCTCCGTAAATTTTAAATTTTATATAACTTTAAATGAATTAGTTGTATAGTATTTATTGAAAGTGTTTTTAAAATTTTACAAATTTTCACATATAACACGGATGAAAATAGTCTTGACATTTTGGAATTTGGGGGTGCGGCGCATCCACGGACCGCACGCCACTGATATATATTTGTATTTTTTTTTGAAAACGGCTTTAACGATTTTGATGAAACAAACTTTAAAGTTTTGACGAGAAATCGTTCTGGATAGCTCTCTAACTTAGCACAATTCATCTTAATTAACTTTTTCTTAATTAAAGTAATTGGTGACAGGTAAAAATGTAAATAAAATGTACAATTACATTTTGATTCAATTTCCATTTATTAATTAATTGTTTTTTAAATTTTAAAACCCACTAATAGTTCATGACAAATATATTTATACATTAAAATTAGTGAAATTTAAATAAATGTTTATTTTCTATTGAAGAAGGCAAAGTAGAATTACACTTTTTACAAAAGCATCTCACAAAACCCAAATTCTATTTCACAAAATCTCATTTGCGTTCCAAAATTCTTAATTGAATAATAGAAAATCTTAATTGTATTTCAGAAATCTCAAACTGACCCCCGCACAGCCCAAACCGCTGGGCCTAAAAAGATGAAATTTGGAGTCTATATTCTTTCTACGATTTAACATTGAGAAGGGATTTTTTGAAATTCGAAACCTAAAGGGGGAAATGACCCAAAATATGTTTTCAGGGTTTTCAAGATAACTTAAATCCAAAAAGATATAGATATGGTTTTAACTTAGAAAAGTGAAACATTAAAATACAATGTTTAAAGACGACATTGTTAAAGAGATAATTTCTTCAGTGTTTGGATTTTTAATAAACGGTTTTTATTAAGAGTCAGTGGCGTAGCGAAGGGGGGAGGGGCAAGGGGGTCTATTATGGCCTGGACGCAACTCGCAGAGGGGCGCGCCAACTGGTCTCCAAGACAAACAAGAATTGTTATTTTGATCGATTTCTGGGATATATATTTTAAATTAATAATCATTGTAACATGATTAATTATTTCGTTTCTTGATTTGTCTGATAAAATATGTTATAAATAATATTTGCAGTAAATAAATCAAATATCTCCGAATACAAAACGTTCTTTCTTTCTGAACACTTTATTTTTTAAAATAGTGATATATTTTTATAAGCCCAAGAGACCTAGCATTTTTAAGTGTGGAAAGAAAAATTTGAAATGATCGACTTTGATGAAGTAATTGATAAATTTGCTTCATCGAAGGGAAGAAAAATGTATACATAGTACTTATTTGTATTAATGTATTATAATATAGTATTATTAATAAATATATCTAATTATATGTATATATATATTAACTTTTTTTGTTGTTTAAAAACTGCATGTTTTTAAAACAATTATATAAATATTTAAAATATATATTATCTTTTCAACTAATTCTAGATGAGTGGTTCCCAACCTTTTGTGGCCCATCTCCCCTTTCTGGAGGTTGACTAACACCTATCGCCCCTTTTTCATTTTCATTGTATGCCTAATTTTAATTTGAAGTAAAGTGTAAATAATAAAGCAGTTTTATTATTTTAAACAATTTTATTACCGTATATAAAAACAACCAAAGCAGTTTTATCCGGTCACTCTTAAATAAAATAGAAAAAAAATTAAAATGTACATTTTTTCAGATTTTTTTTTAAGAACAAAGAAGTGAAATAATTAACTAGGATCATTGACGTACATTTAAAAAACAGGAGTACATGTTTTCATTTTTAAATTGGAATCTGGAAAAATTAAGAAAGTTGACGGTTAAAATATGAAAAACTGTACAGTACTATTTTAATTTTTCCCTCTTTGAATACTCATCGCCACCAAATCGCCCCCAGGTTGGGAACCACTGTTCTAGATGATAGTATGTCCGATTTTTCCACTGACACAGTCACATTTCCGAATCCAATTCTAGTCTGATTTTTTTAACTAGATTTTTTGTCTCAAATTTAAAGCCTAAGCTGAGCCAGTGTCCATATTTATCATGAAAAACAATAGGTAAGTACAATATTTTGTAGAAGCATAGTTAGGTAGTGACTATTCGTAATATAAATATATAGATATTTTAAAGTAGGTACTACATTCTATTATTATTTGTATTATATTCTTATTACGAGTAAATCATATATATTATATTACTATATGTGTTTCTGAAGGAGGGTGCCAGTTATATTCGCTACGCCACTGTAAAGAGTATTGATTTAATACAATAAATAATCAAGAACTTATTTCAACAAATTAACATATACATTAATTATTATATTGATGGATGATTTGGAAGTTTTTTTACGCTTGTGTTAATTGAAAATGAATTATAATTTTTTTGGGGCCCACTGATTATGTATACAAAATTTGGTTGAGTTTGGTACAAGGGCCTAAATTTTCATTTTTTGACCCATCCCCCCCATTTTGGGCGGTTAGTTTGCGTATTTTTAGTCTTCTGGGGGCCCCCGGATTATGCATACAAAATTTGGTTGAGTTTGGTACAAGGGCCTATATTTTCATTTTTTGACCCTACACCCCATTTTGGGCTGTTAGTTTTTGCATTTTTAGACTTCTGTGGGCCCACGGATTATGTATACAAAATTTGGTTGAGTTTGGTTTAAGGGTCTAGTTTTTTAATTTTTTGGCCCTACACCCTCCCCCCATTTTGGATGGTTAGTTTTTGAATTTTTAGTCTTCTGGGGCCCGACTGATTATGTATACAAAATTAGGTTGAGTTTGGTACAAGGGCCTATATTTTAATTTGTTGACCCCCCCATTATAAGCAGTTAGTTTTTGCATTTTTAGACTTCTGTGGACCCACGGATTATGTATACAAAATTTGGTTGAGTTTTGTACAAGGGTCTAGTTTTTTAATTTTTTGGCCCTACACCCTCCCCCCATTTTGGGTGGATAGTTTTTGCATTTTTAGTCTTCTGTGGTCCTACTGATTATGTATACAAAATTTGGTTGAGTTTGATACAAGGGACTATATTTTAATTTTTTGACCCCCCCCCCACATTTTAAGAGGTTAGTTTTTGCATTTTTAGACTTATGGGGGTCCACTGATTATGCATACAATATTTGGTTGAGTTTGCTCAAATGGCCTAGATTTTTAATTTTTAACCCCCCCCCCCCCATTAATTTTGGGTTGATATACACCAAAATCTAATCAGCACTTAATCTCATTGCACCAAAACTACGTGTGAAATTTGGTTTTGATATTCACACAATTTTTTGAGCTAGCTCGTCCACAAAAATTTGGTAACGCACGTACTAACTGACTAACAGACATTTTGATAAAACAATTATTATCTCGAAAAATATAGTTTTATCGTTGTTCACTTATTAGGGCTTTTCTGTAGACTGAAATGCCATGGTTTCGCTTAATTTTTTTTAATTAAAATAGTTTCAGGCGTTTTTGAGATATTTCGAAAGAAAGCAAAAAAAACACTTTTTTCATGCACGATTACAATACTTGAACATACCCTGTATGGTAAAGTAAAAAAATACGAGAAGCAAAAGGATAAATTAAGTACTTTAATGTTTTAATAACCTAATATATAAATATATATGTATAAGAGCTGACAGGCGTGAAGGCACGCCTTTACAGATGGGCGCTCCGGCGGGCTGCGTCTCGGGATGTGATTATTAGTTGTCCGAAATTGATTACACCTTAAAAAAACTCTGTGCTCCAATTAAATATCTAGGATTACTGCAAGAGCCTCATCGAAGCAGCCTCATTTAGCCATGTAGAATGTCTTACAAATCCCATCCTATAATTTTCCTTCATAAAAAAATTTCTTAGATTTTCGAGTTTTATTGATGGTAAGAGAGAATCTTCTTTAACCAACTTAAATGTCAGCTTTCATTTAGACATGTAGAGCTCTTTCGAAACCCCACCATAACTTCTCCCCATACGAAATTTTTTCTAGAAATAAGGGGA
>JALMQS010000030.1:6868533-6882891 GCA_024734495.1 Forficula auricularia | reverse complement strand
CTATCACATTTATTTTCTGAAATTTTCAAGTATCAAACATCACAGAAAAGTGTCTACCTCATCGAAACATGTCTTTTTTCAACCGTTAGTATTTTAATAACACGGCTATAGGAAACTTAACGCCGCATTCTATATTGTTTTAAATCAAACCACAATATAGAATGGGGCGAAAAATTGTCGCGGCGTTAAATTTTCCGCATCCCAGATAACACAATCGGTCTGAAGATTCCTTTATTTCGCCGACGAATTTTTTCCAAACCATTCAATCGATTGAAATGAAATTGAAAACCTACCAGTAGTTTAACAAAATGAAGGACTGATTAGTTTTTGGTATATATCGGACCAGAAACATTAGTACTTTTTTAATTTTTTCTAAATATCTTGACCAGTTTTGATCAAATGTAATATTCTATTTAAGTACTTAGATGACCTCAAAAAGGTTATATAAAATTGCATTTTAAAGTACTTTACACTTTATTAATAGAATTAGCCATGTAGAGCTTACAACACTCCCCCATATAAAGATTTTCAAGATTTTACATTTTTTCGTATTTAAGGAACTATAAACTTTATACGCTGAAATTTTCAAGACTGGTTTTGAGATTTTTTATTTTTGTATTTTATCTATTTATTGTATGGGTTAAAACATTTTTTTTAAAAACACAGAAAAAAAAATTAAATTACATATTTAAATTTTCATGATTATACATATTGTGGAACTAGAGAGATCAAGATAATGGTTTCAGATGATTTTCGTTATAACTTAACAAAAAAGTTGAAAGAAAAAAAATATCTCAAAGTTGTTGATATATTTAGGCTAGGAAACTGGTTAAGTGAAATTACTAAAATTGGAGCCATAAACCCTGAAAATGCATAATTTGGAACATATAATTCCAAAAATTTCCAGGAAGGATACCGGAACTCCCAGGTCACCCGGAATTTCAGTGTTCCCGCAGTGCTAAATTTGCGATGACACCCCTGCCCATAGGTCGACCCCATAAAAGGATTTTTGCAATTGTTGAATTTTCTGGCAATCTAGATCATATTAACTGTAGTGAAATTTCAAGTTTCTACGATGACAGGAAGTGTTTCATTAACTCATGTGTATTTGATGCTCTTTTTTCAAATTTCTGCCCATAAGTGGACCCCTACAAAAAAATATAAAATTTGCGATTTTCTTTGATGTTATGAGACAACCTTCTTTAAGAACATGAAATTTCAACTTTCTACGGTGAATAAAAGTGCGTCATTTAGCCATGTAGATATTTTTAGAACCCCCTCCCCCCCCCATAACTTTGGAGCCTAGAAAATTTTTGAGATTTTATATTTTTCTGAAATGTAGGAGCCCATCACCTTTATGTCCTGAAATTTTCAATCAATCAAGAACACGTGAGAGATTTTAACAATTCATAAATTTGCAAAACCCCATCTGCTTTATATTATATATATTACAGTGACTCTATAGGTAAAGTGGCGACACGTAGGCCCATCCGCCATTTTTAGTCGTATTTTAAGCTAAATAATATTAGGAAATTTAAGATAATATTATTATTACATTTTATTTTTAATTAAATAATCTTTAATATGTGTATAGAATGTGTTTAAATATTAATTTTCTTAAATTTCCTAATATTCTTCAATTTAAAAAACGATTCAAAATGGCGATACGTGTCGCCACTCTCCCTATAGAGTCACTCTAATATATATAATAGCCTCTATGGCAGTGTTTCTCAACCTTTTTATTAACAGGGACCCCCTGCAATGTATGTTGAACTTGGCGGACCCCCAATTAACATTTTAAATCGTTGAAAGTAAAAATATTGGCATAATTATTCTATCCTTAGATTATGCTTATTTTTAAATACTGTAAAAAAATTTCTTCTGAAAATATTAGAATCATTTTTTTCTTATCAAATATTATTTCCTCATCATTTATTAATTGACAATAAAGCGGAAACATGGATGTACGTATAGACATTATTTTTATTCAATTGGAAAAAGATAAAAATTTTCCCGAAATATAATAGAAGGGGCGAGGAGTAGAGAGGATCAAATATCTGAGGCCCGAGACGCCGCCCGCCAGGGCCACCAGTCCGGAGGGCCGGGCCTCGGGGCCGTGCCTAAGTCACGCAAATACAAATAAAGAAAAGCTCGTTAAATATAATTTTTTTTCAATTTTATTAATATTATTATATTCAATATTTACTACATCTACTATATATAACGAAACAGTTTCTTATTAATACGCGTAGTCTTTATTTAATATAAGATAAAACATTATAAGGCATTTCGGTAAGATGTACTTAATTTTTGTTTTTATGCATTTATTGATCATATTGCAATTAAATTGTGTTATTAGCCTGGCATTACATTAAGCAAAAGTTTGATATTTAATTATAAGATATTCTTATTAATGACATTTATTGCCCATATATATATATATATAAACACATGATTGGATTCGCTTTTTTGTAAGAAACAATAATATGGAAATATTTCATATGAAACTATTTTACTAAGAGAATTGATAAAAATCTAATATTTTAGTCAATAGGATCATAATTAACCAGTATAGAATATAAGTCAAGAGATAAGTTAAGAACCATACTTTTATAAATATTTTTGTAAGATACATTTAAAAAACTAAAAGTGAATGGGCAATCATAATAGAGACGGCTCAATAACGAGGAGAGGCTGACGAGGGAGCTCCTCCAGATGACATCGTAGAAGAAAGGTGAGCTCGGACGGACTCAGAAGCAGCATTCTGCACATGTGGATTACGAAGGATTCCAGAGGTGAATTCAGCTTGGGCCTTGGCAAAGCTCGCATCGCTACTTCTGTATATAGCATGGATTCTGGTAAGCAGTAAAATATCTGCGGCTGCAGCACTACCAAATCCAACAGCAATCAAAAGTACGATGATGCCAACAGCAACAGCAGATTTATTGAAACAACCAATTGCAGTTACAATTCCACTAGAAAAAAAAAGAAAAGTTATAATAATAATGATGTTCATCAATGGCACAAACAAAGGGTATAAACCAGTGTTTCCCAGCGTGGGGCCTACGCCCCACAGGGGGGCAATTCAAAAATGAGCTCGTCCAGATTAATATAAAAATCTACAAAATTAGTTACCCATGTTTGAAAAAAAAAATGTTAACAAAATTTGATAGTAAGTAGCTTCAGCAATATATAAAATAGACTTAAATTAATTTATTTATTAGGAAGCCGAAAGTGTGAAGTAGAAATAACAATTGGGTTTAAAGTAAAATAAATTCCTAATTTAAATATTGAGCTTGAAATATCCGCTCCCGAAGCCCCAATAAACAAAATAATATGTAGATCCATACAAAATAATAATCAACAAAATTTTGTTTTTGTAATTATACATATTTACATAAATAATAATTCATTTTTAGAATATAAAAATTATGTATATGTTACATAGGGGAGATGATAATTTTAGAAAGGCTTAGTTAGGTAGGACATGGCACAAAAAAGGTTGGGTAACACTAGTATAAACTAAGTTTGTACAGAGACGGGATTTTTATGTAGTAAAAACCACTAGAATATGCAATAAAATTGCCCAAATAAGTAATTATTTTTTATGTAATGATAATGTATATAAAATAAATAAAATAAAAAATAATTATTTTCTAAAATTATAATAATTCAATAAATAATGAGTTGTTAAGGTAAGGAAAAAAGGTAAAACAAAGTTTGTTAAGCGTATGAAACAAGTTTAATTATTAATTACATAAAAAAATATTTTTTTTCTATTAGGTACATAAAGAAAATATAGTAACAAAAATCAGAAATAAAATAATAGGAACAAAAATAGACATGGTAAGTATAGGTAAAAAATAATATAAAATAAAGAAACATTTTAAAATCGTGTATTTAGCGCAAATGAAACTTTGGAAGGGATTACCAATTGTATCTCGTCAGAACAAACGTCATGATAGTATCTATAAAAAAGGGAAAGGGTGGAGGCAGTTCTACTATGAGCCGGCGAGTAGAAAGCGTCAATTAATGCTGGAGGATCTCCTATTAGTCCAATAGGTCGTCTCTGAATTGCATCCATGGTGGCGAAAGAAAATTTGGAGGCTCCTCTCCCTAGATGCGAATTTGACCCTTGTATAGGGTAGGAAATTGGGCGTGAAAAAGCGTCTGGTTCAAAAAAGAAAGCCAGCAGCAGATTTTGAAAGTGAAGTAATGTGGTCATTCCAAGAAAGATCAGACCCCAGAATGACACCAAATATTGATATTTTGTCACAATATTCCAATATGGCTCTTATCTGTGGAGAGGGGCCTCCAAGCATTCTCTTGCCACACTGGATGTGATTCAGAAGCGAGCAATTAAACTAATAGGATACCCGCCCCTAACTAACTCACTCGACTCCCTGGCTCACCGAAGAACCGTTTCAGCCCTTTCCCTGTACTATAGATACTATCATGGTGTCTGTTCAGTCGAGCTGAAATCAATTACCCCCTTAAAACCAACCCTCTTTAAGAGAAACATGCGGTTTTCGAACGCTCAGCACACCTTCACTGCCAAATTGGATAAAAATCCAACAAGGGCTTTCGCCAACTCTTTTATTCCTATGACCTCCAGAGACTGGAACTCGCTCCCTGCCACCATCTTTCCCGCGACATATAACCTTCAGTTGTTTAAGACCACTATCCACAGATATCTTCGACCCTTGCACAGCGCATAAAATTCCCTCTTCTTCTTTTCACAATGAAGGGGCCAACCCAGGCTTTATGGGATGCACCTTTTTGGTGTAACTCCACCTCTCATAATTTTCATTAAAAAAAAAAAAATTAGCTCGAATCAAAGGAAATGTCAGAGGGTCCCTATCTATGCGCCTAGAAATTAGACAACATTGTGTCTTGCCCGGATTAAAGTTTACTAAGATGTGAGATTTAAGAAAGTACAATAATCGTACGACGCTAAAAAATCAAAAACTTTCCTAGAAGTAAAAGCGTAAAAATATAGTGAAATTCTTTGTAACTTAATTAGCGCTTCACACTTTTACTTCTAGGAATGTTTTTGATTTTTCAGCGTCGTACGATTATTGCACTTCCCATTAAATTAAAACTGTGAGCGAATTCAACTATAACCGCAAGCAAATACCTCAGAAATCCTTTGAATTTATTTTCTGCTTTTTAATACGGTTCTGTGTGATTGAAAAGTGTATTTAAATTTTTTTTATATTTGTGTAAATAAATATTTTTGGTTATACATTTATTATTAATTTTATTTCATTAATAAATTATTTATCTATATTGTAATTTCATATAAATAAAGTTCACCAAAGCATTTTTTTAATTTTAATATACACTCATCCCTTAATTTGCATATTAAGTAGATACGTTCCAGGAGAAAACGTGTAATTCAAAACAGTGCAAAACGATTTTTAACATATAATGCTAAAATGCAACAATTCCCCCCCCCCCCCCCCCCCCCCCGACCCGGAAATTTCAATGTCGAACGTTGCGTGCTTTGCATTATGGGCACCCCTGAATTATGTAGTATAAAAATGATATATTATTTTAATAATCATTGATTACTTTTTTAGTATTTCAATATAAATAGTATTTCTCTTTTATAATAATAAAATAACAATTTTTTAGCCCATAAATAACCTAAACATTTTACCCTCCCTAAAAATGTTTGCAAAATGAGCCTCAGAGTAAACAGTCAAAATGTAATTGAAAAGTTTTTGTTTTGCCGAGAGTAGCAGAGTTGTTGATTCACAAAGAGAAACAAAGAGGTTGTCCTCTGCTTGATGCAAACAAACATACACACATATATATATCGAGATGATATATCTGTATACATATTATTTATTTGTTTGAGACTATAGTTGTTTGTTAGTTCCAGGTCGACCACCAGTGATGAAAGAACACCAAGTTTTTAATATCCATATGATATTGATTGAGTCCATGAAAAACATTTATAATTGAAGAAAGACTGATGATGAAGACCAAGTCTTCGAAATCCATAGTCTCAAACAAATAAATAATATGTATACAGATATATCATCTCGATATATATATGTGTGTATGTTTATTTGCATCAAGCAGAGGACAACCTCTTTGTTTCTCTTTGTGAGTCAAAATGTAGCCTATCCGCATTAAACAAACTGAAACCCTATAAATCAAGGGATAGGGGGTCATATTTAAAAACCGTGTTAAACAGGTACAGTGTAAACCCATGGATGGGTTAGACCTTGATTTAAAAAAAAAAAAAAAAAGGTTATTGAATAAATATTTAGACTACATCGGTGTTTGGTTTAAATTTTTTTGAAAATATAGTTTTATTATATTAGATTTCTAATTTAATTTAATTAAGTAACCCCCCTTGCATTAAGAAATTATTATAAATACTTCACAGTAAAATCTCTTTAAAAAAGAAAGCCCAAAATCTAATCCAACACGTTGGAAATGCAAAAATTTTAGCTGAAAAACGAACTTGCCGCTAGGCGTCAGAGCCATCTGGAGAGCAGAATATATAAACTTTCGCTTACCAAGGCTTTAGCAGCCAGTTACCGTTCCATCGAGGCGAGTAAACAAAACAGAAGGTAAAAGGCTTGTTTTCTGATAATTCTTACTTGTACAACGCACATTTGCGAAATCGGCCGGTCTACAAGCTGATTACCATTACCAAGGCCTTAACAAAGCGACATACAACCGGCCCTTAAAGTATTCAGATTAGATCATCTATATCGTAAATAGAAATTTAAATTATGGTCTAACAAAAAAAACCCTTACAAACAATTCATTTGTAGGCCAAAACCTAAAGAAAAATAAAATATTTCACACTTGTTTTTTAGGTGATTGATGGATTAAAAATTATTTGATAATAAAAGTAGTAGGGTGCTATTAATAATTATTTACCCTCTACAATATTTATTTAAGTCTGATAAGATAATTACCATGTTCCAGATCCAGGCAATCCAATTGCTTGAATAAGAGTCACCAAAAATTGAAAAAAGAATACAAAGAAAAAGACCATGAAGTTAAAAGAACTATCACTCCTGAAATAGATACAATTATCATTTAATTAAAATCATAAATAAAATATAAGTTTTTGTAATATTTAGTAGATAAAATGAAAAACAAAATCAAATTATTACCTAAATGCCTTATACGCAGGTCGGAACCAACAAATAAATGAAAATGGAGTAAAAAGTATCAAATAAAGAATTGATAATCCGAATGTTGAAAATTCTTGAAATTCTATTAACAAAGCCAAACCACCAAGAATGTTGAGGACAAGGACACATGAATGAACTGGAAGTAGATATAATGACATTAAAAATTGAATGGTTCATTATTAAAATACATTAAAACTTACACATCCATAAATTATATAGCAATCTAACAGTTTTTTGGAATTCTGGACTAATTTCAACCTCTATATCTTGATAAAAGCATGGCTGCACGCAAAATTTTTCAGGAAGTGGAGGCCAATTATTTCTTCTTGCTGAAAATTAAGAATGGGTTACAATTTTATACTAAATAAAAAAATAATTAAAAAAGTAAAATAAAGGCATCATCCTATATATAATTTATAAACAAATAATATCTGAAAAAGACAAGGAGCTACTACTATAGTGGTTACCTTTTAATTTAAATATTTTATAATAAGGTTTAACTAGAAGATTAATCTTGAGAATTTTTTACAATAAAAAATGAATTTAGGTAACATCTGATATTATTTTATAGTTTATTGCAGACTTAATCCATCCGGGGCTACTGAGCTTGCGCACTTGATAAAAAATTTCCAAGTACAGTTAGTCCGAGAATCAAGTCCAATAAACATTCCATTACAAGGAGACACGGAATAGACAAAATTGATTTGTATTTTAATATTTAACTATCATTTTGATAATTTTTACTATTACTTATACTTAATATATATATATGGGGCATTCCAAGCCAAATCGGACGGTTTGAAAAATTTTAATTTTTGATTTCCTTCATTTTTTGACATTTTTTAGTACCCATCAAAAAACTCTTACAGATAAATTTTGAAATTTTTTTGATTACCGGTTTAAAATATATCGAATTTCGGTTTTTCGCTCATAACTTCTTCAAAAATGGTCCATATTCAAAAACTATTTAAACTTTACCAGGAAGAGTTTTTTGATGGGTACTAAAAAATGTCAAAAAATGAAGGAAATCAAAAATTAAAATTTTTCAAACAGTCCGATTTGGCGTGGAATGCCTCATATATACTACGTATTGGCGAGGGAGGGTGCAAATATTAAAATAATTACAAAAGTAAAATAATGCAAACAATACTGGGATGGTACCGAGTTGGGCATCGTTCGTGTGAAACCTTCTGTCTATCTCGTTTAAGCCCTTAAATCCCCCTCCTAGATCACTGGCTATAGAGGGATTAGGCGTGTTGTAAAAACGTGTAAAAAGGCTATATCAGGAATTAAGTCGATGAGCAGGTATCCCCAACAAAGACCTTGCAACGTTTTTCACTGATTATTATATTATTGAATCAATATTTTTTTTAACAAAATTTTATTTACAAAGTTAAAAATAGATATGGTATGTGAAGACTTCATAACATGGTTAACTTAATTATTAAAAAAAAAACAATAAAATCTGATTACTTTTTTTAAGTAGTTATTCCACAACTCATGCAAATGGATAAAATGAAAAAATTTAAATAAAACTTAAAAATTGTAATGTTACAACATGACAAAACGCCTATAGTCCAGTAACCTTGTCATGAAAAGAAGGGCCTAAGTTGGATCAAATGGTGGTAGTAGGTTTCGTTTTTTTTCTTATATGGGATGTGACTGAGATGCAAAATCCAAGTTTTCGACCTCGGTAGCCCTCAGGATCACTTTTGAATATCCCCAAAACTCGTTTTTTCCCATTTTGACCACGAAGGAGCACGTTTTCGACAAAGACCATTCTAAACATGTTTAAACTAGATTAAATTTGCTACAATTTGCGACCAGAATGGGCTCAGTAGACCTAATAGCTTCCGAGATACAGCTTTTCAAAGTTTGGAAAATTTTCCAAACTTGAAAATTTTAATCCAATTTTCATGTTTCATCATATGCAATTGTTTTTATATCTTCAATAACCTGTCTGATATGAGTCAGTGAAGTAAACATTTATTCACTTTAACATTTTGAAAGGGGGTGGGAGAGGAGGGGGGAGGTCACTGTTCACAACCAGACGACTGAAATTGAAATACAAAATTTATTTGACAAACATTTGCATCAAATGTATGCAAAAAGTGTAAATGGAGTGAATGAAAGTGTAAACGAAATGTGAATTAAAGGTGTTTCCTCCTCTTCGAAGAACGAGGGCCAAGCAAATCAACTAATTCGCCTAATATTTATTTATTGAATATCCCAAGGTAAAAGCTTGTCAAGAAGACCTAATATAAATACATCACACATGTGGTCAAGTATTACTTAATAGAAATAATGGTAACTTTCAACAATACGAGTGTAAGTATACCTGATATTGTTCGTCGACTTGTTCAATAGCATCTCCGGCGAGTTGGCTGACTGAATAGTCGAGCATCCTATCCATCTCGTCGTGGTCGCCGAGCTCGTCCAAATCGTGGGTGTTGACGTCGACGTCTACAGTAATTTCAGGCAGGACTGGCCGTTGCAGGTTCCGCAGACAATTGAACACTTCAAATCTGTTTTCCTGCAAGAAGGAATGCAGAAATGGTTGCAGCTGTAGGAAAGCAGGTTTGAAGTGTTCAGTTGCCTGTCAACAGCCAAGATTTGGACGAGCTCCACAACGACGACGAGATGGATAGGCTGCTCGACTATTCGCCATTGAACAAGTCGAGGAACAATATCAAGTATTCTTACACTGGTATTGTTGTTGAAAGTTACCATTATTTCTATTAATTAATACTTAGCCACATGTGTGTTGTATTTATATTAGGTCTTCTTGACAAGGTTTTACCTTGGGATATTCAATAAATAAATTTTTTCAATCCATTTCATGAGGTCCAGGACGATGAATATGGCAGTGAAGGAGGCGGATTTGCTTGGCCCTGGTCCTTCGAAGAGGAGGAAACATCTTTAATCATTACATGATATAGAATATAAATGTGAAAGTAAAAAGGGGAAGTTGTAAATTAAAGTCGAGAGGCGCACACTATATGTTTGTTATATTATTTTGCAATTTGTATTAATAAATTTAGTAATTTAACTTAAATTTCATTATTCTATATTTTTTGATAATAATGATGTCGATTAAAAAAAAAATTACCGTTGTAAAACAACTGTTGTTCTTTTTGATTTAGGTCAAGTTCTTTTCTGTCCAATTCTTCCTGTCGTCTCTGTTGAAGCCAAGAAAATATATTATTTTTCTTAATAAATTATTTTGAATTAATAATTAAAATTTCTTACAAGTAATTCACTATACCTTAAGTTCCTGGGAAAAGCATAAACAAATAGAATCAAAAAGTATATTTCAAAAAATTTATTAGGATTCTAAATTATAATACAATATTATAATGTACGGTTATAAACACAAACATTAATAGATAATACTAGATTAATAAACTAATAGGTGTGATTTCCACATAATTATTATTAAAATTATATAAATGAAAGTTTTTTTGCCGAGGGTAGCAGAATTTTTATATATTGAAGGAGAGAATAAGAGTGTGTAGTGACTCTCCATTCATACATTAATTCCTGTGAATCAATTGAAATAGACTGATGAAGAGGGCAAAGCCCTCGAAACTATAGTCTCGTTAAAAATTTATAATTATTCCAGCAGAAGACACACCCTTTTATTGAATAATTTTCTAATTAACAGGATAAAGAATAATCAACTTATTAACGAGAATTGTTTGATCGTGTTTTGTAAACAAGATATATATACTTATATATATATATATATCGCGAGACTACTGCTGGTTGAGGCTATTGGAGTCTGCTGAAATCTTAAGTCTGGACCAAGAGAGAATGAAAAAGATGTGATCCAGCATCATTTCGCGATTAGCCCGCATGACGCTTTTTATATCAAACACTGATATGGATCACAAAATGGATTTGTAATCTGAGATGTTATATATTCAATCCCCCTCTTTTATTGTCTCCTTCAATAATTATTATTAATAATTATGTGAAAACTACATAGTTGTTCAATCCATTCTTATTTAAAATGTTTCACCTAGAACCAACACCAAATTCCTTAAACATGATTAATAGATAAGAGAAATAAAATAGAATAGTTAATAAATAATAGCCGGGTTCTACATTGAAATATAGTCAAGATACATTGTCAGTTTGATAAATGAAGCAAGTCCGGGCTTTGTGCTATTCTTCAAAATGGTGATTCAATTATCATGCAAAGTTACTTCCGTGGTAGAGTATCCTTTGTATGTTAATATCAAGAATATACGAGTTTCAAAATACCATAACTACGAAAAAAATCATACCTTCTTACATGTTCGTGATTATCAAATGAAATTTAGAAAGTCCTAATCCCTAGCAGACCCTGCAGTGCGGACAAGCAAAAAAAAAACAATTTAAATATAAGGGTTTGAAAAGGGGACACACCCAAGATATTGGCGGGAGTGGAGGCGCAGGTGATCTTAGTTACATCACTGCGATAGGTGCAAGAATATATATATTTTTAAAGATATTTTAATGAAACATATTTTTTTCATCTCTATTTAAAATAATAGAATAATTTTCGTGGAAATGAAATTTGATTTTCTAATCAAAATCAAAAAAATTTTCATATGAAGGAAGCGTTTGTAAAATTGTCTCTCTTGACGAACAGTGCAAATAGTATATATAGGGTGAGCTTCATTTGAACTTTTTTAGTTTTTAATTATGTTAGAAAAAAACTAATGAATATTTTTTCAAAATTATGAGTTTATTAGAAAGATTGGACATTTTCATTTATGAATGAAACACAAAATCATTATTCGATTTCCAAAAACAGTGCGGCAAAAGATCGATTGTTACGTTGGCTGTGTGGCAAGTGGCCCCGTCCTGTTGAAACCAAATGTCACCCATGTCATCCTTTTCAATTTTTGGAAAACAAAAATGTTGTTTTTCATTCTTAAATGAAAATGTCCAATCTTTCTAATAAACTCATAATTTTGAAAAAATATTCATTAGTTTTTTTTATAGCCGATTCAAATTCCAAACGTTAGACGGCCCACCCTATATATGTAGGCCATCAACGTTTGAATAAATAAAAAATTAACGGATATTTCGAAATTATAAATTTACAGAACGATTGACATTTTCATTTAAGTATCGAAACATAACACATATTCAAATGAATGCTACGAGTCGGTTCGAGAGCCCCATCCGATCAACCCAATTTTTCAGTACATTTTCAATTAGGTTGATCGAATGGGGCACTGTCAAAGTCGTAGCAGTGGCAGTCATTTGAATGATGTTGTGTTTCATTCTTAAATGAAAATGTCCAATCATTCTAATAAACATATACTTGCGCTTACCTATTGAAGTAGCCGATTCAAATTCCAAACGTTAGATGGCCCACCCTATATATGGCAAGGTGGTAAAGTGAGGAATATCCGACAATCAAGGTTATTTCATTCGCTTCGGCTTATACTACTACATTCACCTAAGAGCCGTAAGGCACTTTGGCGAATTGTATTATAAAAATATATATTTTAAACAAAATCATATTTTTTCATCTATATAGGAAATGTTGATTTAAATACAAGTTTAACATTTCAAAACAGGGACTTGGGGGGAGGAGGGACACACAAGGTTTTGGAGGCGTTTGTTACGCCGCTGAGCATGCATATTTACCATTTGAATTTTTAATATAGCATTTAATTTATTCCCATTTCTATAAAGAATAAAAGATTTAAAAAAAATTGAAAATCACTAACGTTAAAATTTTAAATGTTTAACGTGGGAAAGGAAAATAAGCGATCGGATTCACATTCCAAGGGATCAGTATCTTGTAACTTCCAAAGTACTTGAGATATTAAATTCATTCTTATTTTTCGTTGATAAGGAGAGAATAAGGGAATTTGTGGGATTTTTTTCATTCCAAGTTAGGGAAATTTTTAACGCCGATAGGTACAAAAATATAATCTAAAAATGGCATTTTGGGGCTCTCTCACACCGTCATCTTAAAATGAATAAAATTTAAGGAGGTTCTTTCGCGACAATCCACACAAAAATTTTTAGCCTCGTAACCATTCTATAAATATGAACGGTGCTAAAATTTTAGGTTATGTTTTTTTAACGTGACTGTTCTTTTTACACTACTATATTCTCTTTATGAATGGATCGTTTTCAAGCCTTATATCCCTCCTCTAAAAATAATCGCCCAAATATGTTTATATTTTATCAAAACTACGTGGTAAATAATTTCAGTTTTTTTTTTAAGTTACTCCGAATATATTATTCTAACAAATATTAGTTTTTCATCAAGATGGTGAAAGTCCTTCAATGAAAAAAAATAAAATAATGATCATTTTCCCACCCTTTCCCAATCTACCATATGTAAAAAATGTCATTTTTAATTGCAATTATTTCATGTTTGGTGTGGTAAATCGTCTTCAAATTTTAACAGTGTGTTTATTATGCTTTTAATGACTTATATTCCAAGTTTCGAAAACTTCTTGAATTTTTCATTTGTGAAAGAACTACCTTAAATCTAATTCTACTAAAAGATTTTCTCACTCGATGATAAAAAAAATACTTTTTATTTTGGACTCCACAAAAAATTAAATTCTACCTAAAATAATTATTTGATTAAAATTTTAATACGATTTTTGATTTGGGGGAAAACAAATATAGATAGCTTGTAAAAAATTCAAGGTTTTTATAATATTTAGTTTACCAGCTACAGTCATAGATTCTATCTTCACTATTAGGGTGCCGTTATTCTTTTGAACGGAGCCCTAATAAAAATAGTTTTTAAGAAAAAAATAAAACCGACTTCAAAAAATTAAATGCAACAAATAAAATACACTAAAAGGTATAAAACAATTATTATCTTATTTAGTTACAACTAAACGACGAAATATTAACATGAAATTACTTTTTGAAGTCGGTGCCAAACATATACCTTTTATGAATCGCGACTGACGGATTTTACTTAGTACGTTTGGAGGGTATGCCTCGCTTATAGGGGTATCGACATCAAAAGTAATTTCATGTTAATATTTCGTCGTTTAGTTGTAACTAAACAAGATAATAATCATTTTATACCTTTTAGTGTATTTTATTTGTTGCATTTAATTTTTTTGAAGTCGGTTTTATTTTTTTCTTAAAAATTATTTTTATTTTTCTCTTTTTAGTGATGTTATTAATAGTGATCATATCATCAGAACTTGACTCAAAT
>JALMQS010000030.1:6194190-6255276 GCA_024734495.1 Forficula auricularia | reverse complement strand
CTCATAGTTTTAGAGTTCTAAGCGAAAATCTGAAACAAATCCAAAATTTTCGTGGTTTTTATGCTCTCAAAAATTTATCACCAGCCAGAAACAAACCTTCACAATATATATATATAACTCTAAAATAAAGATAAGAGTAAATAAATATTATATTTAATATTGATTTACTATGAGTTAAGGATTCTAGGTCACCTATTTCACATTAAAATTAAAAAATTAAAAGATATAAATTTTTTTTTTCTCTCTTTTTTTTCTTTTTCAATATATATATTTTGGGCTATCAACCCATCTTCAGGAAGTACAGAAAGTAACTAATTCAACTTATTGAATAACAGGTTATATATATGTTTATTGAACAGAGAGAAAGAATGTTTGAATTATTTTAAAGGACACTTTCTCTTAGGCTATTGTTAAGTGAAAATATCAAATAAATTTTAATTTTCCTCATTAATATATCAAAGAATAATTGATAAGTCAACGAGAATTATTTAGACCGCGCTGATTTGAAAAAAAGATATTTTTATCTCGCGAGACTACTGCGGATTACGCTATTGGAGTCTGCGGAGTATTAAGTCTGGACCAAGAGAGAAAAAGATGTGATCCACTTAGCTACAATCCAACGTCATTTCGCGTATAGCCCACTAGACATTCGGATGGATCACCAAGTGAATTTGAAATCTCAGATGTTATATATTCGATCTCCCAGTCCAGAGTGCTAGATCTATTAGCATGTATGTTAGATGCCTGCCATTAATTAACTGAAGGTTTTCAAAATTTGATTCAATCGCGAATCTAATGTAGGGAATTTTTGTCAAATATTGAGTGAAAATCCTCGTTGACGTATCAATTATTCTTTGATATATTAATGAGGAAAATTAAAATTTATTTAATATCATTATTTCAAGTTAGAAATATATAAGTTAAAATATTATTTTCACTCAATATTTGACAACAATTCCCTACATTAGATTCGCGATTGAATCAAATGTAGAAAACCTTCTGAAAATATCAGGTTGGGGTTTGTTGGCATAGGTTTTTTATATTAAAAAAAAATATATATATAATAATTGACCTATTAATAACAAAGCCAAAAATTTATTCCCAGCGTAGAGACACAAGTCAATGAACTTCTAACTTTTCTTTTGTCTATCCACACCTATGTCAACAAACCCCAACCTGATATTTTCACTTAACAATAGCCTAAGAGAAAGCGTCCTTTAAAATAATTCAAACATTCTTTCCCTCTGTTCAATAAACATATATATAATCTGTTATTCAATAAGTTGAATTAGTTACTTTCTGTACTTCCTGAAGATGGGTTGATAGTCCAAAATACATATATTGAAAAAGAAAAAAAAGAGAGAAAAAAAAATTTATATCTTTTAATTTTTTAATTTTAATGTGAAATAAGTGACCTAGAATCCTTAACTCATAGTAAATCAATATTAAATATAATATTTATTTACTCTTATCTTTATTAAAGATGTTTCACCTTGCACCAACGCCACAATCTCTACTAATTATATATAACTCTTATTCGAGATGCTCAACGTCGATTAAAATTATTTCCAGCTTGTGGATATTTATTGGCCACCGCGGCTTTTTTTCGGTCTAATTTGCCTGGACTATACTTATTATTCCCAGTTTTAGAAATCGATGGCTATTTTTTATTTTAAGTTGATTTCTCCATATATTCCGCAAAAACAGACATTTAAAAAACAAAACAAAAAACTATGTATATTATTTATTTAGCGTTTGGCAATACAAAGCACACAAACGTTATTATACGTACATACAGGGTATGGTCAAGTATTGAAATCATCATCATCATTGAGTATACAGTCCTAAGACTGGTTTGATGCAACAATCCGTCTCCACTCGACTCTGTCCCCCGCCAGTTGTTTGACCTCTCTAAATGTCTGGCATCCCATATCCCCAATTATTTGGTTGAAATATTCTAATCTGGGTCTTCCCCTTCCCCTTTTCTTTCCCACCTCCCCCTCCAAGATATCCCTAAGCAGTCCCCAATGTCTCAGTGTGTGCCCCATCATCTGACCTCTTCTCTTCTTCAGACTCTTCCACAAGGTTCTTCTTTCTCCGATTCTTCCAAGAACTTCTTCATTTGTAATTTTATCCGTCCATTTTGATATTCATCATTCTTCTGTAGCACCACATTTCGAAAGCCTCTAATCTCTTTCTTTCCTCTTCTCTAATTGTCCAGGTTTCACACCCGTACATGGCTATGCTCCATACATATGTCTTCAATAGCAACTTCCTGTTTTCTAAGCTGATTGAGGAGGTGGTAGTTTTTGTTTTGAATTAAACCCCATTTTTGCTTAGGCAATTCTTGATTTAATTTCGTTTTCGCTCCTCCCATCCCATGTTTTTTTACTTCCTAGGTAGCGGAATTCCTTAACTCCTTCTAGGTTTTCTTGGTTAATTTTGATGCATTCCTGTCTCTTTTGTTCTTTTTTTGTACATACTAGGACCTTGGTTTTATTCTTGTTTATTTTCATTTTAATTTCTTCTATTAGGATTTGGTTAATCCCATTCAGAGCGTCCTCAAATTCTTTTTTATTGCCTCCTAGAAGAAATTGTGTATGAAAAAAGTCATATTTTGCTTTGTTTTTTATAAATAACTCAAAAAAAAATCAAACAATTTTGATTAAAAAAATTGAGCGAAGCCCTGGCGTTCGTTCAGGTCTGCAAGAAAGTCTTATAGAGTGAATAGCGAAAAAATTACATTTTACAAGATATTAATGATTTTTCTAAAAATGACTGTTAATAGTACGTGAGCACGATACTAAATTATGTTCACGCTCAAGCTCAAAAACTAGAGTGAATAAATCGAAATTAAGGGAGGAGGGGTTCTTAAAAAAATTAAAATTATAAAATTTCCAAATTAAAAAAAAACAACCAAAAAAATTCGAATTAATCGCATATAAATTAAATTTTGTCATAGTTAGTTCAAATCAAACAAATTGGAGA
Source organism: Forficula auricularia (assembly GCA_024734495.1). Lineage (NCBI taxonomy): Eukaryota > Metazoa > Arthropoda > Insecta > Dermaptera > Forficulidae > Forficula > Forficula auricularia. The sequence continues at coordinate 6,252,288 of JALMQS010000030.1, read as the reverse complement.
ACTTTTTACGTTTCAACAAAGTTATGAACGAAAACACCATCAGCAAATTTCTATGCTGTCTGTCTGTATGTCTGTATGTTTGTGAGGTTTCCGCAAAACGTTGATCACGATTCACGTAGAAACTGTTAAATGGATTATTATGAAATTTCATATTTGGATCAGATGTTTTCTAACTTAAATTCATTGCTACATTTTGATATTATGACCCCAAAAGGGGGCTGGGGGGGGGGAGAGAACTAATGGAAATGTTCAATAACTCCTAAACTATTAATTCTATGACAAATTTTGCTATGAGTAGAGTTGTAGGGGATGTGATTTCTTACCCCCCAAAAAACACCCTTAAAAGAGGGGTGGGTCAAAAAATCAAAATTCTTCTTCTTAACACTCCACTGCCGCACCACCCCCGAGACCCCCCCTACCCCCGCGCACCATGCACCCCTGCACAACCACCGCCTCCACCCCACCACCCCAATCCGCACCCCAGCCACCTCGGACCCCCAACCTCACACCCCATGGCTCCCCCAACACCCCACTTCCCATTTTCCCCGTGCCCTCCACCCCCACCTAGCCCCCTGGACCCCCTACTCCGCCTTTCTCCCTCACTCCACCGCCATTCCACCCCGCGTACCCCATGCCCTAACCCCCCCCCCCCCACACACACACACACACTCCACCCCCGCATCATCACTCCACCTCCGCACCCAGTTTCTGAATTTCTAGCCTTCTAGTGACCCACAGATTATGTATACAAAATTTGGTTGAGTTTGATCCAAGGGCAAGAATTTACATATTTTTCACCCTCCCCCCTTTTTTGGGTGGTTTTTTGTGGGAATTTTTTAAAACAAAAGTTGTCAGAAATCACATCCCCTACAACTTTGCTCATTATAAAATTTGCCGTAGAGTTAATAGTTTAGGAGTTATTTGATAATTTTCATTCGTACGCCCCCCCAAACCTACTTTTGGGGGTCAAAATATCAAAACGTTATATAGCTAAAAATGTAAGTTCGCAGACATCTGATACAAATATGAAATTTCATAATAATCCCTTCAGCCGTTTTGACGTGAATCGTGAGCAACTTTTCGTGGAAACCACTGAAACAGACATATAGACAGACAGACAGACATGAATTTTGTTGAGGGTGTTTTCGTTCATAACTTTATTTAAAACGTGTGCAACCAAAATTTGGCGTGATTTGGAGCAATGTACAGACAAAACCTTAATTTTATATATATAGATACTTAAATGAATGCAAACACCCGAAGCATGTTAAAATCATCGCTTTCTTAAGGTACACCAGGTTAAGTAATATGATATGTCCCGAGATGGGCAACTCCCTTTAATAATTAATTTTATTTATTTATATGAGTTCATTAAAGATAGTCTAAGAGCTACTGACCATTTTGGAAGATGATTTCAGAATCCAAATAACATATCCCATACTGTAGTTTAATCAGCACACACCCCGAAAGTCAAATTCTTACTCGCCAAATCGAGTCGTTTTTATGGGTAATCGACCCTTGAAGATGTCAAAAAATACCTTAAAATCATTTCATTTCAAAATGGTTAAATTTGATTTCAAGACATTCCCAATGACAATATTCACTCTTTTATAAGAAAGGCAGAATTTTTGTCATTTTTATTTAAAAAACATTTGAAAATAACCACCTAAAATAGGGAGGGTCAAAAATGAAAATTCTAGCCCTTTCGACCAAACTCAACCAAATTTTGTTTAAATATTCTGTGGAGCCTCAGAAGGATAGAATTTTCATTTTTGACCCTCCCCCCATTTTGGGTGGTTATTTTCAAATTTTTTTTAAACAAAAATCACAAAAATTCTGCCTTTTGTATATAATAGTAAGTATTGTCATTTAGAATGTCTTGAAAACAAATTTAATCATTTTGAAATGAGGTGATTTTACGGTATTTTTTGACATCTTCTCGGATCGATTACCCCTAAAAATGTCTCGATTTGGCGAGTAAGAATTTGACTTTCGGGGTGTGTGCTGATCACACTACAGTATGGGATATGTTATTTTGATTCTGAAATCATCTTCCAAAATGGTCAGTAACTCTCGGTCTAAGAGTTTCGATTACCACTGCTTGACCATTTTCATTAGTAAAGTTCATTTTATTTTTTTGGAAATTTTCAATAAAACCCTCTCATTTTCATTTTGTTCTTCTGAATTTGCTAATTTTTCCCCATATAATTCTGAAACTTTGAAGCTCCAAATTAATAATTTCTTCATTTTGATAATAAAACATTTTATCATCATAACGCTATACAATCACCCTATAATTACGTTATTTTGGGTATTGAAATAAAAAAAAAAAAAACTGATCATATTCTTCACGTTTCAGACAATCCGAATTATCCTTCTGAGCAGACGGAGTAATTTATTCTAAACTTGAACCCAAGTACCCACCGTAGAAAGGAGCAACTCTACACCTCGACCAATCTTACCTTCTGGGTATGTAAGTTTTATTATTTTCTAAATTTTCGGAAAGTATTCTATATAACACTATACTATACATAAATTGATTCCAGTGCTCATAGATTATCATCCAAGGTTCTTAAGGACAAGATCAAAGAATCAATATTGAAGGCTTCAGCTCCAGCAACGAACGAACCAACGGGCTGCTTCGTAATAAGCTGTGCATCTATCAAAACAAATGGCAACGCTAGAACCAGGAAAAGGGCTCTGAATAGACGAGAGGGGGTGGGGGGGGGGGGGGCAACCCCACCTGCTATACGAATCACTCTATAATTAAGATTGAGCTGGAGAAAAACATTAATATCAATAAATCCGGTAGCCAATTTTAATCATAGTTAGACTTAAAATTTATTTTACTTGTTAAATAAATTACCTTTACATTTTTCTGTATATAATTTTAATTTTATATATGAGCCGTTTATTTTGAAAGTGGCCTAAGTCCATTATTTGTTATTTTGAGATATTTGTATTTATATTTTAATAAATACATATATTTATATATATTTTGATGTATTTATTTTGACAAATTCATGAAGATATTGTACTCCTTTGGCTGTGATATTATAAATATGAAAAGAAGACATCTATGTCTAACTAAATCTGTCATTAATTCATTTTTTTCAAAATTGGACTTACGCCACTTTCAAAATAAACGGCTCATATATTCGTATATTGTATTGTATCATTGCTTGCAGAAAGGTACAAGTCAGCTGTTTTGAGAAAACACAAAAGCTGTTTTTGGGGCTTGTGTATAATAATTGAATAAACTTAATGCACAAATAAAAAATATATTGAAACACTATCATTTTCAAAATATTTGCTTTAATCGTTTGGTAGGACTTGCGGTGACCTTCAATGTTGCCAAATATTTATCTATAAAAATGACCTGTACTCTTTCTGCAATCACCAATTCATATAACATGAATATATCAGGTGTATTTTTTTTCTTTATATATTATTCTATATATATATACCTATTATGAGGAAATCAATGCTAAAATGTTTAATTGGCGATAAATTTTTCACTATTAATTTTAGAATAAAAGTGTAAATATAAAATATGCTTAGAATTAAAAATTTCAACAAATTTAATGATATCTTCCTGTGTGAATATTTTGAAAATATATAGAGAAGAATTACAAATTAGAAAAACATGATTTTATTTTAGGATACACACAATCTTTCTGGAACTACTTAAGCTAATGACTTAAAATTTGTTAGGAAGGTTAGTTTTAAAACTTGAATGCTTGATAAGAATTTTTTTTTATTTTAATTCAAATTTTCAAAATTAAGACTTCAGTCACAAGTTCTTTCTTCATATTCACCTCTTTAAAATGAGATTTTTTTTTTCAAAAAACTTTCTTACCGACAATTCAGAAATCTTAGTAAGTACCAAATTTCCAGTTATTGTCTTCAGTAGTTTCATAGAAATCATGATAACTTAAACCATGTTTCTCTTATTTGTAGAGTTTTTAGCTCTTTTTTTCCTTTCATAATATTCTCACAGCAACCTATCAGTGAATTTTGATACAGTTTTTAATTCTTAACATCTTTTGTATTTTTACACTCATTTTCTAAAATAAATATGGAAAAATCTATCGCTATAAATGAAAATTTTAAGAGTGAATCTATATATATAAAATTAAGGTTTTGTCTGTACATTGGTCCAAATCACGCCAAATTTTGGTTGTATGTCTGTCTGTTTCAAGGTTTCCGAAAAGTTGCTCACGATTCACGTAAAAACGGCTGAAGGGATTATTATGAATTTTCATATTTACATCAGATGTTTTCTAACTTACGTTTTTAGCTATATAACGTTTTGATATTTTGACCCCAGAAGGGGGTTTGGGGGGGCGCACGAATGAAAATTATCAAATAACTCCTAAACTATTAACCCTACGGCAAATTTTATGATAAGCAAAGTTGTAGGGGATGTGATTTCTGACAACTTTTGTTTGAAAGAATTTCTCCAAAAAACCACCCAAAAAGGGGTGGAGGGTGAAAAAATATAAATTCTTGCCCTTGGAGCAAACTCAACCAAATTTTGTATACATAATCTCTGGGCCTCTAGAGAGCTAGAAATGGAAAAACTAACCACCCAAAATATGGGGGGGGGGCTCAAAAAATGAAAATTCTTTCTCTTGGGCCAAACTCAACCAAACTTTGTATACATAATCTGTGGGTCACTAGAAGGCTAGAAATGCAAAAACTGGGTGCGGGAGTGGAATGGGGGTGGGCTGAGGAGTGAGGCGGAGTAGGGTGCTGGTGCGGGGTGGAGTCCAGGGGCATAGCAGGGGTGGGGTTCAGGGGGCTAGGCGGGGGTGTGCTGCGCAGGGTTGGAGGGCACGGGGTGGGGTCCGGGGTGGAGGGTTGCGAGTGGTGGTGTGGGGGCGGGGGTTGGGAACGGGTGCATGGTGCGGGGTGCTGGAGGGGTTTTGGGATGGGGGGGGTTTAGTGGGCGGAATGGAGTGTTGGAGGGGGGGTTCCGAGGGCTGGGGGTCCAGGGGGCGTGCCGCCTGGCTAGCAAGAGGGGCGCCGAAGGCGGGCCTTGCAACTAGTTTCCTATATAACAAGCAGACACCCGATTTATCTATTATCTTAAAATTTTCTTTCTTTTTCTTTTTCAAGATTTACACGTACGCCAACGAAAAGAAAAATGACAATTAGGAAGGAATATTGTAATAAATGGAGCCCCCACAAATCTTCAACAGAACACCATGCCTGCCTTTTTACTTTACCATACAGGGTATGATCAAGTATTGTAATCGCGCATGAAATAAGCTGACGTGTTCTGATGTGGCCATCCACTTGACTTTACCATACAACCTCGCCCCATGGGGTCCCACTGATTATGTGTACAAAATTTGATTGAGTTTGGTACATGGACCTAGATTTTCATTTTTTGACCCCCTCCCCCATTTTGGGCGGTTAGTTTTTGCATTTTTAGACTTCTGGGGTCCCACTGATTATGTATACAAAATTTGGTTGAGTTTGCTCAAATGGCCTAGATCAAAAAATGAAAATCTTGGCCATTTACCAAACTCAACCAAATTTTGTATACATAATCTGTGGGACCCCAGGAGTCTAAAAATGCAAAAATACCCCCCCTCCCCTCCCCTACTTGATTATAAATAATTTTATTAAATATTAAATATAAGTGAGGGGCCAGGTTATATGGTAAAGTCAAGTGGATGGCCACATCAGAACACGTCAGCTTATTTATATGATAATGAAGACATGCAACTTTATTAATTTAAAAAAATTTCAATTAAGAAAGAAATTTTCATGAAAATAAAGTAAAATATAATTTATCTATTAAGTACTTAATACATTTTTTAATTTTATTCTAAATCACAAAACTTAAGCTGTTTAACACATTCTTTCAGTTTGGACTACTTATAATGAATTTAAGTAATTATTTAAAATTATCTATTTTTTTTTCAACGTTCCCAGTTATAATTTTAAAATCGTTTTTAAGCGATGTTAGATTTGTAGTTAGAACATAAACTTAACTTAAGTCATTGATCGGTTGGACTAGATCAGGGCTGTCCAACGCACCTTTTGGCTTACACGGGCCTCATTTGAAGGAAAAACAAATTCCTCAGGGCGCATATAAAATTTAATAATTCCATTGAGATTTATTAATCAAAAAATATAGTTAATAATGTAGAATAATGATATCCACGATGACAAAGTGGAAAAAATGTCATAGCATAATAATCTTTTGAGTGTTTTCCTTCAGGATTCTGTTTTTAAATTATTTACCACTTCAAAAAGTTTTAATTACTGAAATAATAAATATTAAAAAAAAATGAAAATAAGAGATGAAGAATAATTTTTAATTATTCGAAACTTCGTTATTTATTAATTACTTGATAGTTGAGTTTATAATTTTGCTTTTAGTGAATTTTATTCTCGAAAATAGTTTCAGGTATATTATGTAAATTCATATTTCTAAAAAGTGAATAAATATTGAGAAGCCAGGAGGAATATTTGTTTATGGGTAGATAATTTTTATAAAATTTTAATAAAGAGACATTATTAAATATTTGTTTCAGTGTCAATGTCTGATTGCAGTTCCATACATTCAATCAGAAAGTTTGCAGTTAAAATATTTAAATCTATAGTATAAATGGTTCAAAATATGCCAAATTTGTGATTATTTTTTCGTAAATCTTTTTTAACATTCAAAATTGAAAATCTGCCTTTTATTCTTCGAAAAATTTTTGGGGATATTTTCTAATTCCTTCTTATTTTAGAAAAAAAAATTATCAGGTCAAATTGTATCAGATATCTATCTTTTCCAGTAATAACATAAAAATCTCAATGTTTTAAAGAAATTTATAATTTTATGTCGGGCCGCATTCATTGCTGTCCACGGACAGCCCTGGACTAGATATTTATTTGTTGAAGAATTCTTCAGAAAAGAATATTGATTTAAGTTAACTCGAATTAACCATAATATTCCTTCAATGAAAGTAACTTGAAAATTAAACCCGGAACTTTCTGGAAAACATTGTAAAATGAACGAAATTTTCTCTTTGGAGAGAGAGAGACGGACTGGTAGAATTTTCAGCTGAAAGTAATGGAAGGCAGAGCCCAGGGGCAGTGGAGAAAGAAAAAATTAGCCCTTTTCCAAATAAGGTGTATTTATTTATTGGATTGTCATTCCTTTCCCTTTAAACCGACGTTTCGGAGGATTCTTCCCTTCTTCTTCAGGGTTTCAAAGGGTCAATGAAGGAAACAAACAAGAGGCTTTTCCTTCCTCTCTCCTCAGCAGTGGTTGAAATTTTCATCTTCGTTAGCAGAAGCATTAAAATATAAAAAAAAAGTTTTTTTTCCTAATGGAATGCCAATCCAATAAATACAGCTTATTTGGAAATGGGATAATTTTTTCTTTATCCACTACCCCTGGGCTCTGCCTTCCATTACTTTCAGCTGGACATTATAAAATGTTTTTCGTTAATATCTTGAACAAAAGAATTAAAATATTGAGTTTAGAGTACAAAATTGAATCAAAATAATATAATTTTTTTTTTAATTTGTTCTTATTTCTTTTTTGATATTTAGATAATTCGACGCCAGTGAAAAAGAAATAACAAGAGTCGAAAGATCCTGAAGGGGAATTCCTACAAATCTCCACTAGAAGATGAAATGCTACTGAATTCTTAATAATTATGATGATGATGATGACTATAGATTTAGATAAATCTCAATTAAGAAAGAGAATTTCAAGAGTATCAAGCAAAAAGGTATATTTTGTTTATTTATTTATTTATAGTCCAGTCAACGAATGGGTTATAGAAAACATTGAAGAGGAGAGAGAATTTTTTCTTACGGAATGTGTTTGGGGTAGTTAGGAGGTAAAAATACTAAAAGCCCCCAGTCCCAGCTACTGGGCTCAGGGGTGGAAAGGGGGTGGAAATCTCCCGTTTTTTGATTTTTCCTTAGGACTGGGGACTTTTAGTATTTTTACCTCCTAACTACATGCATGACACTTTTGAGGATTCGGAATGGGTCCTGTCCGGTAAATTCTGGATATCTATAAATATAAGAGTTTTATCAAAAAAGTAGTCCAAGTAAACGTTCAAGTCAATAAGATTTCCTAGAGAATGAGATAGAAATCAAGTTTCTAAGATGAATGCTTTTCATTTTATCAAGGAAAAACTGAGATTTTTTGCAAAAAAATGCAGTTTTTCAAAACTTCAACCTAATTGTGGCACAGGCTACCATTATCCAATTAAGATGAAACTTTGTTTAAATTGTAGCAAATTTAATCTAGTTTAAAAATATATAGAATGGTCTTTGTCGAAAACGTGCTCCATCATGGTCCAAATTTGAAAAAATCGAAAAAAGTGTTAGTTTTTGGGTTAAAGTCCGAAAATTTCGAAGTTTTTCGGCCACCAAAAGCTGTCCCCCACAGTTTTGAGGTCACAAACTTAGATTTGGCATACCCACACCATACCAAACGATCCTAGAAAAAAGTATTTTCCTGCAATTAATGTAAGCTGAACCCCCCCCCGTTTCAAAGCGAGCCACAATGTTTGGAGATTAATTAATGGTTTATTAAAAATAGACACCATTTTTTAAATTTATAAAATATAAATGAATAACATATATTTTCTCTCTACTTATAATATTACAAATTACAAATTAATTTAATTTTTGTATTATTATTTTTTAATTTAATTATTATTAAGGGTGGGGCATAAAGATCTACCACATTTTGAAGAGATATAAAAAATGAAAAAATTTAGGTAGAAAAAACTAAATATTACAGGGGCATAAAGATCTACCACATTTTAGAAGTATTAAAAAATGAAAAAATTTAACTAAAAAGAAAGATATTTTGAAAATAAAATAAATGAAATTTTTTAAAATGTATTTTAAACATTATCAGACAAAAAGGGGGGGGGAGGGTCAAAAAAAATTCTAGTCCTTTTGACCAAACTCAACCAAATTTTGTATACATATTCTGTGGGCCCCAAAAAGGCTATAAATGCAAAAACTAAGCAAATTTTGTATACATAGTTTGGTCAAAAAGGCTAGAATTTTCATTTTTGACCCTCCCTCCATTTTGGGTGGTTTGTTTTTGCATTTCTAGCCTTTTTGGGGCCCACAGAATATGTATATAAAATTTGGTTGAGTTTGGTCGAAAGGGCTAGAATTTTCATTTTTGACCCCCACCCCTCCCTCCTTTTGTCTGATATAATGCTTAAAATACATTTAAAAAATTTATTTTATGTTCTTTTCGAAAATATCTTTCTTTTTAGTTAAATTTTTTCATTTTTTTATACCTCTAAAATGTGGTAGATCTTTATGCCCCCTGTAATTTTTAAAATCAATATTATTCAAGAGAGTTCAAGAGCCGCACTGGATCACCAAATGAATTTGAAATCTCAGATGTTATATATTCAATCTCCCAGTCCAGAGCGCTTGATCTATTAGCATGTATGTTAGATGCTTGCCATTAATTAATCGAATGTTTTCTACATTTGATTCAATCCCGATTCAAATGTAGAGAATTTTTGTCAAATATTGAGTGAAAACAATATCTGAACTTATATATTTCTAACTTGAAATAATGATGTTAAATAAATTTTACAATTTTTCTCATTAATATATCAAAGAATAATTGATATATCAATGAGAATTGTTTTTGACCGCGTTTATTTGAAAAAGAAATCTATCGCGAGACTACTCCGGATTACGCTATTGGAGTCTGCGAAGCCTTGCTCTGGACTGGGAGATTGAATATATAACATCAGAGATTTCAAATTCATTTGGTGATCCATCCGAATGTCATGCGATCTATACGCGAAATGACGTTGGATTGTAGCTAAACGGATCACATCTTTTTCTCTCTTGGTCCAGACTTAAGATTCCGCAGACTCCAATAGTGTAATCCGCACTAGCATTTTTTCACGATATTTCGAGTTATACAATGAGTAGCCGAAATCTATAGATTTGACATGATTTATTGACGTAACAGACATCGATATAAGTGGTACTAAAATCGAATCAAATTGAACCACTATATTGACCAGTACTAAAAAGTTTGACATTAGCTTACTTACTCCTGATACAGCATTAATTTTTTAACCGTTCTTGAAAAAAATCTTGACTCCAATTCACAATAAAACGCACATATCGCTATCCGTCAAATTGACAACACTGCCAACCCACAGAAAGAATTTAGGGAATTCCCTAGGTATAACTTTCCCCCCCTTAAATACTGGGCTATTGCGGGGTTTTCTAACAAAATGAATAATTCGACCTGAAATTTTTAAATTGCTATAACTCCAGACGATTTGAAGATAAAATCATAAATGTATATATCATTTTAAAGGAAACTGAATGCTCTACAACTTCTTTTCTGAGGACTTTTACTGTAAAACGAAAGGCTGAGGGGCTAGTGACAAAAGTTTGACGAAAAATTTATGAAATTTTATTTTTTTCATACATCAACTATATTCGCGGCCGAATATCTCAAAAACCATAAGAAATAGAGAAAAATTAAATAAAAGCAATCGTGTAGTAAATATTATAAGCTTTTATTTTGATAAGAGTAACTTTTTTCCTACGACCCACCGTTTTTTAGATGTAAGCAAAAAACCAAAAAACGGGACATTTACACCCAATTCCGGGTAGCTAAGGGACTGGGGACTTTTAGTACTTTTGCCTCATAACTACTCCAAACACATTCCGTAAGAAAAAATTCTCTCCGCTCAATGTTTTCTATACCCCCTTTTTGAGCGTTCGTTGACTAGACTATTATTATTTAATGCATTTTCTAATTTATTTAGATGTCAAAATAATAGAATATTTTAAGACATTAAACATTCTAATCGATTTGACCACCTATGGTGGAATTGGGAGATAAATTAAAATTTACTTGACGTTTCAGCATCCACTTTAAAGGTAATTGAAAGGTTGTTTTCTTTGTTTTAAAGAGCTAATGATAGATATAGCTAATTATTGTTAACTTTAATTCAGACATCGGTCAGTTTAAGTTGATACTCCTTAGTTAGATTCAAGAAATGAAATAAAAGAACAACCATTCTAAAAAAAGACTTAATTTGGAAAAACTACACCTACTTTCGCCTAAAGTAACTTCAAAATTAGTACTCAAACGTCTGAATAACAATATAAAATGTTTTTTGTAAATTTATCAAACAAAAGAATTTAAATAATTTGTATACAGTCAAAAAGTCTAAATTAAATTATTTCTTTTTCGAATACACCACAAATTATTTCATTTCATTAAATTATTTCTTTCTTTTTTCTATTTTGAGATTTAGATACAATTCTTACACAATCAAAAATGAAAAAAAGATATTTGGATTCTGGATCTCTGCAGCAGAACATGCGAGACTGCCCAACTCCTGATCATCAAGATGAAATTGACATATAGATATAATTTTACTGATTGAGATAAATCTCAATTAAGAAAAAAATTTCAAATATAATATATAGGTAAATAAAATATAATAACTTTATTAACGTCAAATATTTTCTTATGTCTTTATTTATTTATTTTTTTAATGATATTGATTTGAGAAGGAGATACACCAAAAAGGTGCATCCCCTAAAGGCCTGGTTGAAAAGAAGAAGAGAGGATTTTATGGGCTAGGTAGGAGTTGAAGGTATCTGTGGATGCGGGTCTTAAACAGCTGAAGGTTATAAGTTGCGGTTAAGACGGTGGCTGGGAGCGAGTTCCATTCTCTGGAGGTCATAGGGATAAAAGAGTTGGCGAAAGCATTGGTTCAGCTTTTATCCAATTTAGCACCGAAGGGGTGCTGAGCTTTCGAAAACCACGTGTTTCTAGCAAAGAGGGCTCTAGGGGGGATAATTGATTTCAGCTCGACTGAACAGACACCATGATAGTATCTGTAGTACAGGGAAAGGGCAGAAACGGTTCTTCGGTGAGCCAGGGAGTCGAGTGGGTTTGTTAGGGACGGGTCTCCTATTAGTTTAATTGCTCGTTTCTGAACATTTATTTAAACATTTAAATCATTTTTATCTTATGGAAAAATTTGAATTTTTCTAATCTTTATGAAATATTGACTCTATATAGGGCCTATAACTGGTTGAATCTTCCACGAGGATCTTCCAGCAACAGCGACAACGTCTTCCTTTCATTTCTTCTCAGCATCATCAACAACTTCTCCTGCTCTAAACCAATTAACGCAGGTAATTCATTGGCTCAAATTTATTCTGGATCGTTTAAAAAAAATAATATTTAGTTTAGTCAATGAATCGCTTGATCCTAAATGCGGCCTAATTCAAAACAAACAAAATAAACTGATCTGGCCTCAACTAACATAGTAATTATACCATACACCCAAGGGCGTGCCCAGGGTTTGAGCTAGGGGGGGGGGGCAGCTTATATTAGTTTCGAGGTAGAGGGGGTGCGAGTTCGAAATATATTAATAAAATAGAAATAAATATGTAGTTTAAAAGTATAATAGCTAATCAAGTGAACCCGGGTTCGAATCCGACTTGCGGCAACCAGCTAAAATCTGATCCCTGGGTAGAGACAAAATTTAAAAAATAATAAGTATCGTAAATTGGCTGATGGCTAGAAAGTCCGAAAAGCCAAAAAAAAAATGATAATATTATAAATTATTTTAAAAATCCTCCTCTATAAATTAGAGAAAATATTTTTACATGTTCTATTTTTTAGTTGCCAACATAATGGACTTTATTTCTCCTTGTAGGGGGGGGGGGCAGCTGCCCCCCTGCCCAAAGCTGGACACGTTCTTGCACACACCTCCCCCTTCTCTTATATTTAATATTTAGTTAAATATTTACTTATTTTTATTATTTAAGAAGTATGTACAGGGTGGTCACTCACCGGGAAATCGGGATTAACCGGGAATTTCAACAATCGGGAAAAAGCCGGGAATTTCGATATATAACCGGGAAAATGGAATTTTTTTTGAATTGTAATGACTCATCTTGTGTGTATGCCATAAGCTAAATAAATAAATAATAGAGACAAATCCAGAAACACCCTTATTTTACATCCAGAGGCGTATGAAATAATTAGAACCTGCATTAAATTAACTCAACCTGAGATTGATATTTAATTTTTTTTCGCTTTTTATCAAAACAAATACCGTATTTGGTCTCTCTGAATTCTCTTGAAATAGAATCGATAGAAATATCTTGGAAATTCTATGAAAATCAAAAATTCAGACCACAGGGTGGACCCTTTGTATTCAGATATTTCAGATTTTTTCGAGGGTGTCAAGTTAAATTTTTTTTCTTTATATCAAAACAAATTGTTTCGATTCAAACTCACTAGATTTCAGGGATAAAATTTCAATGCTAGGCGTCACATTAGGGTCTGGAATGACCATATCTCAACCACTGCTAAAGCTGCAGCGTGCAAGCTTGGTCTTCTATTTAGGTCTAGGCGCTATTATACGCCCAGTCAACTTCTTACACTGTATAAGGATCATATACGTCCCTGTTGCTCTCATCTGTGGAGGGGGGCCTCCAAGCATTCTCTTGCCACACTGGATGCAATTCAGAAGCGAGCAATTAAACTAATAGGAGACCCGGCTCTAACCAACTCACTCGACTCCCTGGCTCACCGAAGAACCGTTTCTGCCCTTTCCCTGTACTATAGATACTATCATGGTGTCTGTTCAGTCGAGCTGAAATCAATTATCCCCCCTAAAGCCCTCTTTACGAGAAACACGCGGTTTTCGAACGCTCAGCACCCCTTCGCTGTCAAATTGGATAAAAATCGAACAAGCGCTTTCGCCAACTTTTTTATCCCTATGACCTCCAGAGACTGGAGAACTCGCTCCCTGCCACCGTCTTTCCCGCGACTTATAACCTTCTGCTGTTTAAGACTCGTATCCACAGATACCTTCGACCCCTACCCAGCCCATAAAATTCCTTCTTCTTCTTTTCACGATGGAGGGGCCAACCGAGCCCTTTAGGGGTTGCACCTTTTTAGTGTAACTCCTTCTCTCATCATTTTCATTTAAAAAAAAATATACCGTATTTGGTCTCTCTAAATACTCTTGTGGTATTAGAATCGATAAAAATATCTTGAGAATTAATAGTTAATAGAGACAGTAAGATGCGCCTGGGTGGGCAAAAGAAATTTAACGCCCTTTTTCATGATACAAAATTTGTAAATTAAACTAAATAATTAATTCACAAAGAGAAACAAAGAGGTTGTCCTCTGCTTGATGCATCAACAACCTCTTTGTTTCTCTTTGTGAATCAACAACTCTGCTACTCTCGGCAAAACAAAAACTTTTCAATTTACAAAAATGTTTATATAGTTGCTAAATCTTATCTTTGCATTTATTTATTAATTTTCATTATATCGGATGTTTCATGACACCTTAGCATTAACACATCAAAAGTATAGAAATTATTATTGTGACCCCCCCCCCCCACTCAACGGGCCTGGCTACTGCCGACCTGGAAAATTGACGTTTTTTGACCGAAAAATAACCGGGAATTTGAAAATCGTGTTTGAGTGACCACCTTATATTTAGTAATATTCATAATTTTATATTAAAACATGAATAATAAGTATACCATATGTAAGGAAAACAAGATTAATCTAGTTTTTTTGCCAGCAAATTCGACTCATCTGACCCAGCCGTTAGATGTGGATTTCTTTTATCCATTGAAGATGGCATGGCGAAAGATTTTAGAAGACTAGAAGTGTGGCCCAGGAAGACATGATTCAAGTCTGGATAAGGGTAAATTTCCTGGACTTTTAAAAATACTTATGCAAAAAATAACTGCCTTGGGACCAAACAATCTCCGACCAGGCTTCAAAAAATGTGGCATTGTCCCTTTGAATCGAGCTCCCGAATTAGGAAGGCTGCCGCCCCTGACACCTGAGGCTTCTGAGAGGACGAAAGAAAACCTGACACATCGTTTGTTGAACTTTTAAAATCAATGAGATCTGGGGATGGCAGCAATTCATCAAAAAGAACGAAGGGTGTAAAAATGAATGTCGTAGCAGGATTATCCTGTCATTAAAGTGTTATTATTTATGTTATTATCCTGTTATTAAAGTGTCGTCAATGATTCATCAACATCAGCTGAGGATGGCATATAAGTCCCCATGATACGGATTCATCTTGTGGGCTTGAAAATAGAATGGAAGACGTGAAATGTGAAGACAACCCTCCTCCAGAAGAAGTTTCACCTGAATGTGGTAAGGGGAATTCTTCTGGAATTTTAACCAGGGAAATAAATGCCTGCCAAATACCCATTCCCTGTGTCTGTCAGTGACATCAAAATTGGAGAGTGGCTTCTGGTGAACTTGTCAGTTACTCAGAACAATCCTGGAACATCAACTTCTATAGCCTGAAACCATTTATTGGACAAGTAAAATTTATTTCAAAAGGCATTTTCCGGGACAGACCATCAAGAGATCATCCGGGGTTTAAACATTATATGGACTTCCAAATGTACCAGCTATTTCAGAATTTGATGTCAATCAAGTAATTGGCTGTTTGAATCCTCCAAAGGAGTATCAGGTAGGCTTGAAGTTGTTTGATATTAATATTTGATGGTTTTCTTTTTTTTTATTAAATTTATAATTTTATAATTGTAATTACATATATAATATAATTTTTTTAATCTTTTTTAAAAAGTATTATTGTGTTTCCTTTCGCCTGTGAACTAAGCTTGATTCCTACAGGTGTTTGTATTCACCTGCATAGCTGGTGAATAAAAACACAGCATATTTAAAAAAAAAAAAAAAACATGAATTTTATTCTTATTCTTATTCTGGGTAATGAAAGAACCAGCCAAGACCCACATTTCAAGCCATCTTGAGCTTATAAATTATGTGTAGTTTTTTTCGTAATCAAGCTTCAAAGTTGAAAAGTGTTTCTATTCAGTATTCACCCTGTTTTACGGTAATAACAATTTGAAATTTATTTATTAGTTTTCTATTTAGAAAAATATGCATGTACATATAAGTATTATTTAAATTAGAAAATAGAAAATCACTACATTTTAATTATAATAAGTCTTATAAAATATTATAATTAAGTATATAAATATTTTTATTTATTTTTTTAGAATTTGAAAGCGATGAAAAATTTGATATTTAAACAAACTCAGAAGATGAACAAAATGATTCTAGCAAGAGAGGTAATTTTTAAAAACATTTTTATTTTATTTATTTATTTTTATTTTAATTTCCAAAAACCAAAATCAAAATATTAATATGTACCTACATATGGTTGAAATTTTATTTTTTCATAGTTAAATATGTTTACTGAATTCCAAGAATCATTTTCTGTGTCTATGTTTTTGGTGTCGATGGAATTCCCGAGAATGCCCAGGTTAGGCTTAGCGCTTAGAGTTTTCTGGGTCCTCGGGGAAAATATTAAATGCGGACCCCCCCCCCCCCCCGTAAAAAAAGGAAGAAATTACACATGAACACAATTTATTTTAATTTTAAAATTTCTTCACTCCTTCATGGGTAATTGTTTATAATTATACAATCAAAATTTTGATAATATTTGGTGGTGGGAATCAATTCCGACCCTCGAGCTTGAGCGCCCTGGAGTCTTGCACCACTTGGACCACCCTGCAGGCATGGCCCTGCTCACACTGCACTCTGTTTATATGAGCCACTAACTGTTAGGCCCGGTTGTATGTCGCTATTTTCAGGCCTTGGTAATGGTAAATAGCTTGTTTACCGGCCGATTTCGCAAATGTGCGTTGTACAAGACAAAAATTCTCGGAAAACAACTCGTTTACCCTGTCTTTTGTTTACTCGGCTCTGTCGACCGGTAAATGTCTTCTAAAGCCATTGTAAGCGAAAGTTTATATATTCTGCTCGGCAGGTGGCTCTGATGCCTAGCGGCTAAATGATAAATTTCGAACTGAGATCAAGAATTCATTATATTTATATCTATATCGCTTGCAGTTTCATCTACGCTATAGTGTGTAATTTCTAATTTATTATAATAATAACGAAGTATTGAAGATTGTTTTACAAATAGAATGACTTCTTCCTATACCAGGTAAATATAAGATTTAAATTAAAAATTTTCCAAGATTACAATTTCATTAAAAAACTATTTTTACTTTATTTCATACCAGGGATCAGGCCGGCTTCGTTTTTAATTCTCTATAATTTCCATAATCTTATTATTAATTTAATAAATAAATAAACGCGTAGCAAAATGATTTTTAAGCATGATTTTTTTCCTGATACAGATACCCACGATAACTTAATAACGAAAAATAGTTGAAAGTTCGTTCTCCAGCAAAAATATTTGCATTTCTAATGTGGTAGGCTGATTAGATTTTAGGCTTTCTTGCTTTACGTTTTCTGGATCAAAAATGCAGAAAATCTCATGTTTTAAATGATTTTATAGAGATTTTACTGTGAAGTATTTATAATAATTTTTTAATGCAAAGTGGGGTGTTTAATTTAATTAAATTAGAAATCTAATATAATAAAACTATAAGATTGGAGTAATTTTTGGAGACTGACTGATAAGTGAAATTGAGTGGATATTGATGAGACAGTCCAAAAAAAAAAAAGATAATTTATACTATCTTTTTATTCATAAACCGACGTTATCCTCCGAAACGTATAGTATAAATTATCTTCTTTTTTTGGACTGCCTCATCAATATCCACTCAATAATAAAACTATTTTTACGAAAAAATAATTATAATCAAACACCTTTATTCTGATTATTTCACTTTACATACGTTTAGAGCATTTAATTTCCATTAATGGCAAGCAACTAACATACATGCTAATAGATCGGGCGCTCTGGACTGGGAGATTGGATATATAACATCTTAGATTTCAAATTCATTTGGTGATCCATCCGAGTGTCATGCGGGCTTAACGCAAAATGACGTTGGATTATAGCTAAATGGATCATATATTTTTCTCTCTTGGTCCAGACTTAAGACTCCGCAGACTCCAATAGCTTCAACCGCAGTAGTCTCGCGATATATATCTTTTCAAAAAGCGCGATCAAAACAATTCTCGTTAATATGTCAATTATTCCTTGATATATTAATGAGAAAAATTTTAAATTTATTCCTTTAATTTCCGAGCGCCCACTCGGTCAATAACCTTTTTTTTTGTTTTTTGTTTTGTTTTAAACAAAAGGTCTATTGTAAATGGTTATTTTCCCACTAGTAGCTCTCTTTTGAATACATATTTGTACCTTTACTTAAAACTCAATTCAATTTACTTTACCTGAGATCTGCATTGTACCATTCCCAGAACAAATTTTTTATATTATTTGATTCAACACCCTCCACCCACCCAACCCTTTATCCTCTCTAACCCGTGGCTCAAATACAATTGACATTGTATCTATTTTTAACTTTTGGCTAATAGGAACTCCTTGGTGTTGGGCTAATCCCTTGAAATATTTTGACATTTAAAAAAAAAAAATTATTTTACCATACAGAGGGTATGGTCAAGTATTGTAATCGTGCATGAAAAAAGTGGTTTTTTCCTTCTTTTTTTCGAAATATCTCAAAAACGGCTTAAACTATTTTGATTAAAAAAATTGAGCGAAACCATGGCATTTCGCTCTACAAAAAAGCGCTAATAGGTGAACATCGAAAAAATTATATTTTTCAGGATAATAATTATTTTGTCAAAATGACTGTTAGTCTGTGCGTTACCAAATTTTTGTGGGCGAGCTAGCTCAAAAACTAGTCTGAATATCGAAACCAAATTTCACCCGTAGTTTTGGTGTATTGAGATTGAGAGCTGATTAGATTTAGGTGCATATCGAGCCAAAATTAAGGGGGTGGTTAAAAATTAAAAATCTAGGCCTTTTGAGCAAACTCAACCAAATTTTGTATACATAATCAGTGGACCCCCGGAAGTATAAAAATGCAAAAACTAACCGCCATACATGTTTATAAATAATTTTAGGGGCCAGTTTATATGGTAAAGTCAAGTGTATGGCCACATCAGAACACGTCAGCTTATTTTTCCTTACTGTGAAACACCACCAATCTCAAACTCATTATATTTTGTGCTGTTGCCAATATTCTAAATATTTATTTTTTATAGTTAATTTAATATTACTTTTTAAAGCAACTTCTCTCCCAGAAATTTCCAAATGTTCGTCGACAAAGTGGGATTTTTTCCTTAAATATTAGGATTTTTGATGATCTTTCATACATACATGTATATATATATATATATTTACCAAAGTTTTTTTTTTGTTTATGTGTGGTTATACAGAAAACAATAAATAAATTTTTTAATATTATTATTATTAAGATATAGAATTCTCTAAGCAACATGAATTGAAATAATTTTTTTCATTTAATTTTCAGTAAAATGAATAAAAGAAACATTAATTTCACTCATGAAGAAGAAATGCAACTGGTGGAGTTGGTAGTAAAATACCAACAGATTGTAGAATGTAAAAAAACGGATTCAATATCTAATGTGGAAAGAAAAAGAATTTGGGAGCGGCTCAGCAATGAGTTTAATTCACAATTTGTGACAGCTCATCGTACAGGAGAAACCTTAAAGAACAAATACAATAATATAAAAAAAAATTGGCTGATGAAAAGTCTGATGTGATGAAGACAGGTGGTGGAGCGCCTTTAAATGGCAAGATGAATTCAGTTGATTTGGCAGTCCTTCGGATTATAGGGTTCCAAGCAACTGGATATTCCAGTGTAACAGATAGTGACGCAATCCTACAACGTAAGCAAATAACTTTATTTTATTAAGGGTGAAAAAAATTATAGGTTTATGTACCTACTTGTTTGCATCTTGTTCAAGGCTTTCTTGCTAGTTAATATTATTTGTAAATCAAAAAATCAGACACTCTCTGCGAGAAATTCTACATTTTAATTTTGCTTTTTTTTCTCAAGTTGTTCTTATAAATTAAATAAATTATGTACAATATCTATTTGTAGAGAATGATGAATTTCAAAGAGAAGCGTTTGAAACAATGCACACAAACGATAATGAGGAAGGAAATTCAATTTATGGTGAGTAATTTATGATAAGATCTAAAAGCTAAACAAAAAAATTTCCAATAAGTTCTGTAGGGAAAATAAATTAAAGAAAATTTTATATTTTTTTATGATTCCTTATCAGGAAATCTAAATTTGATATCAAGTCAGTCCAAAGAAATGGATCAATCTGCATATTTTTATAGTGAGCATCTTTAATTTTCTTAGATAAAAATCCATTTTTTTAATGTTTTTTATATTATTCTTACAGATGTTGGAAGGTCAGGTCAGTTAATAACTACCGATCTGCGGACCCCGATTCCGGGAAAAACTAGTAATATCTGCCTTTTGGAAGATACGGATATAGATGAAGAATCAGAAGATTTAAGATGTGTGTGTCTTGAATTGTAATAAATATAAATTAATTTTTATTATATTTTTTATATTATTCTTTCAGATGTTGGAAGGCAAAGTGGACCCAACATGAAGACACCGAATGGGTCAAAAAAAGGAATGAATATATAAATGAAGAATCAGCAGATCCCAGAGGTGTGTCTGTCTTGAATTGTAGTGTATATAAATTAATTTTTATTATTTTTTTTATATTATTCGATCTACCATCTACCTTGGTTAGTGGTAAAAAGCATTTACTTTGCGACATACAACCGGGCCCTTAGAGCTATAAAGGGCCAGGGCCACCGGAATAATCCCCAAATCCCGATATCTTGAGAATGCCATCGCCCACCTGCAAATATTTTGATGACACCTGTTGTATACCAGATAGATATAAGTATGAATTTAAAACAAAATAAAGAAATAAATATTGGGCTGAGTCTAGGTACGAAGAAACCGAAGTCCCCATTACCCAATAATACCTATTCTAACATGGACTGGAATAAATTAGATATTAATAATTATTGCTCAAACCAAAATTTTAGATGAGTTACATTATTTCTTGGGTGTGTAGCAATAGTTAATAAATTTATCGAGATTAACTTTTAATTGATTTTTCTTTAACATTTTCACAGGAAGCGTTTATCCAAACACCACAAGTACTTTAAATCCTTTGAATAAATAACTTGAAGGAACCAGTGAAAGAAAACAAAAACTTGCCCTTGCCAATAGAAAAATAATAATTTATTAGCAAGGGACCACAGGGAGCACAAAACTTCAATGATCACCCCAAGGACAAAACCTGTAATCAGCAAATAGAGGTAAGCATTAATTCCTTAATACTCTAAAACAGCGCTTCTTAAACTTTTTTTAATTGGCGACCCCATTTTGACTGTTAAGTCATTTTTGCCCTCTGTTTTGCTACACCAAAATTCAGTTTCGCGACCCATAGTTTAAGAAGCACTGCTCTAAAAAAAAGATGGAGACCTAGTGAATTTTTTGCACGATTATTTCAGAATATATAAGTAAGGCAGAATATTTTTGGATAGATTCAATTTTTCGACCGCCCGATTTTCTTCGCTCGCTGAGCGTACTCTCTAGTAAAATAATTTCCGTTTTTCATCTTAGAGTTTTCCGGGGAAACTTGTATCATTAGTTTGATTAATAAGTTTCTTTCTCCCTTGAACACACGTTCCCATGGATACTGTACCTATTTATTACTAATATCATAAATTAATTTTAATAGAATTTACAATTAATTATATCATAGTCTTTTATTTATTTATTTATTCATTTAGTTTTATTATGAGTTTTAATTTATTTTTGAACAATTTCTAAGTAGGCGAAAAAAAATCATTTTAGGAAGTTATGCTTTGTACGAATAAACCTTTTTTAAATTTCAATCTGGATTTTACGATTAATTCCAATAA
This sequence comes from Forficula auricularia, assembly GCA_024734495.1. Classification (NCBI taxonomy): domain Eukaryota; kingdom Metazoa; phylum Arthropoda; class Insecta; order Dermaptera; family Forficulidae; genus Forficula; species Forficula auricularia. The sequence goes on along the minus strand of JALMQS010000030.1, from coordinate 6,230,506 downwards.
TTAAATAATTTTTGATCAATTATCTTTCTTGATTATTTATTATTTTAAAAATAATTGCAAATTACTTGAACATTATATTTTTATACATATTTGAATTTAGATTCAGTTCCGTCTAGAGGCGAGAGATGGCGGTTAAGTCGTCTATTTTACCTCCATTTGATTATTATTTCTTAATTAGAAATTTATAATTTTTTCAATCTGATTTCATTAATATTCTTACTATTATTTTATTAAACATTCTAGTGAAATTGATATGAATAATAAATCCCTGTGTTTTATTAAAAATGCTTAAAAAGAATCATCAAATATGCCCTGAGGGATGATCGACTTGATTGATTAATAAATTCTAAAAAAGATGAAATTTCGTAAGTGAATTATTTATTTGCTCTGTTTTATTCATATACATCTATAATATCTCATATTTTTTAAATATACATTAGTGAAATTTTCTAAACACATGTAAGAAGGATTTTATCTCAAGGGTTAGGCCAACTGCCCTGGAACCCTTCTGACAACTAAATTAATCATATTTCAACAACATCATTGATACTGTGGGTTTTTAATTTCTTTTTCTACTATTAAATAAATTTCAAGAATACCTCCAGTGGACTGAATTTTGAAATATTTTATATTTTTTTAAATTTTAAAACACTCACTAATAGTTTTTAAGGAATTTGGTGTTGGTACTTGGTGAAACATTTTTTAAATTATTGGATAAAAATACTTGGTAGTTTTCACATTAAGATATAAATTAAATATAAAAAAAAATATTCAATTTCGACTTATCCAGGTCAGTTACTTTCTGTTTCTCCTGAAGATGGGTTAGTCACCCGAAATATATATATCGAGATTAAAGATTCTCCAAAAATAAATTCGTTTTATTTTTTTATATCTTAATGTGAAACCTACCAAGTATTTTTATCCAATAACACTCACTAAACCCTCTTGTTCTTTATTATTTCATTATAAAAATATTATTATTAAATTAACTCTGAGCCTATTTAACCTTTGTGATTTTTCAAAGACAAAATATTAATCTATCCGAGTGCTTAAACCATACACATTAAAATTTGAAAAAAAAAATTAATCAATATTTTTAATGAGAAAATTGTTAAAACAATTATCTTAAAGCATTATAATAAATATCCTGAACATTCAATTTACAATATTTATGACATTGTTTTTTCTTTGCTCGTGAAAAACGAGTTTCTCGATCTTCTGAAAAATGTTCACCCTTAGACTTGAAAATTTTCGCATTTTTTATTTGAATTTTACCGGTATTATCCAGAAGTATTTAAAGTAACAGTTTAATGATTAAAATTCAATTTTCAGACTCATTATTTGCCAACACACAAATTTCATTCAGATTTTATATAATATAGTTTCAAAATATTTACCTTAAACTTTAGTATACCTATTATAATAGTATAATATATTAATTTAAAATATATATCTGTGTGCATTTTTATATTTATCAAGCACAAGACACTCTCTTTGATTTATTCTTATAAATTCTTAAACTCTGCTATCCCAGGCCATATAATTTATAATTATCATACATTTTCCTTTTTTTAGAATAGTTGCCTGGACGTTAACCCCGCCCCCCCCCCCAAAAAAAAAAAAATAATAATAATAATAACTGTTAAAAAAAAGCGTAAACAATCTAGCTGGGAAGTGTTAAAAATAAACGTTTTCAAGATTGTTTTATAAAAGGTTTGTATTTTTTTTATTATTTATAAAAACAATCAATACAATTTTTTTCTTTTCTATATATGAATACAAATACAAAAACATAAAAAATTAGTTCTTACAATATCTGCAAACTCAAAATACATTGAGTGCAGACAGATGTTGTTACGCATATTATTATCAAACACAAAATTATATATAACATATAAAATGTGTACATCGGTCTTGGTATGGTCACTGCTTAATATGGCCAAGTCTCAAAAGCGAATAAAAATGTTTAACAAATATAATGGCAGATTAACGATCTATCTAAGATCGATGACCCCTATGTAATCGAGCTGACACAAAATATATTTAAATTTAACAGATTTCTCTAATAATATAATTATCATTTAATAAAATACATTTTTTTTATTTCAAACGGGGTTTCAAAGATGGTCAAATTAGCTATTCAAATGCTAAGCTCTCAATATGTCGGTTCTTAACACTCACCTGAAGCTAACTACAAAAATAATATCAAAAAAATTAGACAAAATCATTAAGATCCATGATGAACAACAATGGTTCTGTAGGAATTGTTCATGTATTGATGCCATTTTTGCCATCAGACAACTCTCCGAAAAAGCCTATGAATTCAATAAGCCAGCTTTCTGCTTTATTGGTATCGAAAAGGCGTTTGATAAGATCAAGCTTACATATATCATCAACATCCTGATTAAGCATAAAGTCCCAAATAATCTTATTAACCTGATCAAAATTATTTATACAAACAACTCCGCAAAGGTAAAAATAAAGGAAGGCTGACACAGAGCATCCCAGTAAACCAAGGGATTAGGCAAGGTGATTCCCTTAGCCCATTACTATTCAACATAGTAAGGCTTATATACCGATTCAGTCTACTAGCCACCAAATTCGATCTTACCCTGTCAACAAAAAAATCTAAAACGCTTACTATATCCAAAGAGCCACTTCGATGCAAATTACAGCTATATGATAGGGTAATTGAACAGGTGTTGTCATTTACGTACCTTTTGGTATTCTGATAACCTATCAGCAAGATCTAGAGACAGAAGTAAAAACACAATCTATTAAAGCACTAAGGATATCAGGTTGTCTTAATAACGCAATCTGGTTCCTAAGAACAGAAGCCAAGGTACGAATATATAAGACTATGATAAGACCAATACTGACCTACGCAGCCGAAACAAGACCAGATACGGCCAAAACTAGGCAGATGTTGGAAACGGCCGAGATGAAGACCCTCAGAAGAATCCTTGATCTATCGCTGTTTGATAAGCAAAGAAGTGAAGACATCAGGGAAAAATGTGGAATTCAAAAGATCGATGACTGGATTAATTGTAGAAGAGAAAATTGGTACACACACGTGGAAAGAATGAGCGAAGACCGCATTCTCAAGAAAATTTTAACGAATAAACCAGCAGGCAAGAAAAGCAGAGGTCGACCTAAAAAACGCTGGCAGGACGAGTTGAGAATAAACAGACCATAGGTCTATTAAGAAGAAGAAGAAGCATATGTCGGTTAAATTTGGGCATCACTATTATTTAAAATGGACGAATAAGCATTTCTTAGCCCTATGCAGTCTGTATGGAAATTAAGGGCTCTTTGCCCATACGTTTTGATAAAGTATTCCTCAGCCACCTGTCGTTTGTATGTATTATCAATTTTCATCAGACTACTGGCTCAACTTCTCTCTTTTTTAATTTATAAATTTTTGGACATCCATCTCTCCTTCATCTATGGTTAATTTAGTTGTCAAAGGTTTTGAGTGGGATTTTTTACCCATATACTAGTATATATCCTCCATTTATCAATGAAAAAATTGTCAATTGAGCAACTGCATTTTGCCTATTTTTTCATTGTAAAGTGACAATTTCTCCCAAAACTTTTGGAATATTAATAAAATTTTATCTGATTGTTATCAAAAAACTATCATTTACATTTATCAAAATGGATTTTAATATCTTAAAGATTAAATTGAATGAAAAAACAGAAAACTATTGCAAATTTTAGTGATTTTATACTTTTTTCCCCCTTGAATAGAAAATTGAACCTGGCTTAGAGGTAGAGTTTATTATTAATTCGAACTCGTGTGCCAAATTTTAGCTTATTTGCTTCTCTCTTTCTAGAGTTTTCAATATAATAATTAGTTTTCTTTTATTTATTACCTACAGCAAACTCTCGATTATTCATGCTAATCACCTAATAAACTATATTATATTATAATTTTGACAATGATTTTTAGCCATGTGTCAGGCATTTTTAAACATAATGAGAAAATTATCGAATAAATTCAATACTAGAGAAATATAGAACTGAGGATTGAATGGAAGGCAATCAGTATAAGGATAAATAAAAAGATGATTCACAAAGAGAAACAAAGTGGTTGTCCTCTGCTTGATGCAAATAAACATACACCCATATATATCGAAATTATATATATATTATTTATTTGTTTGGGTCTATAGTTTCGAAGACTTGGTCTTCATCAACAGTCTTTTTTAATTATAAATATTGTTTTTCATGGAGTCAATACCGTAAGGATATTGAAAATTTACGATCTTTACTTAGCTGGGAGCCAGTTAAAATTAAAATTAAAACTTGACAACCTCTTTGTTTCTCTTTGTGTTGTATTATTTTAATTTTAACTGGCTCCCAGCTAAGTAATTTTCAATATCCATACGAAATTGACTCCATGAAAAACAATATTTATAATTAAAAAAGACTGTTGATGAAGACCAAGTCTTCGAAACTATAGTCTCAAACAAAGAAATAATATATATATATACAGATATATAATTTTGATATATATGGGTCTATGTTTAGTTGCATCAAGCAGAGGACAACCTCTTTGTTTCTCTGCTACACTCGGCAAAACAAAAACTTTTGAATTATAAAAACGTAAAAAGATGATTCCTAACTGTGATAAGAGCCTCCAGTTGTCTGGATGGCCGTGCTTTGGTATTTGTTTATAATGTTATTATTACGTATTTGAATTACGTGTTGATAAATAAACAACTCTCCTAGTATCTTTATATTTTTAATACATGGAATCAGAAGATGGCTGAATTGAATGAACTTTAATTTTTTTCAAGTAAAAACCCCTGGTATATTTAATTTTAATATTGCTTCAGAGTGGCCTAAATGAATTTGTCGTTGGGAAAGGTTTCCACAGGCGTCTGGTTTTTACCAAAAAGAAGACTCAACGCAAATTAAGCAATACACAATTTGGGGGCCTACCTAATTAACCAAACTAATTGCCATTTTGTCAAAAAACTGTTTTCTATAATGATATATACGGTATAGGAAAAAAATTAGGACAATAAAATATTTTATTTATTTAATATGACTTAGATACAAAAACAGCAACCGTAATTTTAGAATTGTCCATTGTCTTCAATGGGGGATGTGCAGTAGGCATCACTGACCTTATCTCAACAATATCATAATTGATATTTCAGACGATAACGATATAACTGATTGATTTTTAAAAATCTATGCTTCCAATTTAGAATCGGCGAAATATAATGACTACCATGACTATTTCAACGTAATAGTACATTTAACATACAAATATCTCGAATAATTATCCGTCTAATGTTAAATCATTAGTATTCAACATGTTAGTATCAATATTCAAAAGTAATGGTGATTTGTTTTAGCATTAGAATCTTGGTAAGTTGCTACTCCACTTGCTCAACATCACTTCGTGTTTTATTGAACAATGCAGTCGAAATTAGGTATATTGATGTTCAGCATTTACTGATCACGTCTCAGTTAGTACTAGTACATTAATATGTCTATTAACTCTATCATTAAATAAATTTTATGACATATAATACTCTGCCAATTTGGTAGTTAGAGTTGGAAGCCCTGGGGAAATTTTTTTAAAAAAAATTTTAAATTTTGGATATACTTAAAATTAAATAAATAAAATATTAATTAATAAGATAATAATATAATAATTCTTTAAAAATATTATTATATTAAAATTAGGGAATTTAATAATTCTTTAAAAATATTATTATATTATAAAGAAATATTTTAAATTCTACCCTATTAATAAAAATTGAAATATAGTTTAAATGAAAACATATTTCTTGCTCTAAAAAATTAAAAGTATTTTTTACTATGAAAATATAATTTGAAAATATTTTATAGTAGTTTAAGAAGAATTATATCTGGCTTTGTTTTAACACGAATACTTTTGAACACCCTCCGATATTTTATAGTACAGTTTATTAAATTTAAAGTATTTTTTTTTTTTTAGTCATGCTGAAGTACATATATTTTATAATAATATAGATATCTATTTATATATTTAAAATAAATTTATATTCATAATTTTTTTACTTCTTCAGGTATAATGGACGCTTATTATCTAACAGCGCGCCGGGTTAACAAAATCAAAACTTCCCATACATTTACTGACAGTTAATGAAATATTCGCTAGATGGGAGCAGCGCAGAAGGTGATATTAATTTTTTTATAATTTTTAATGTTTTTACTAAAATTTCAAAGAAAAATAATAAAATCTCTACTGCTTAAACTATTAATAAATAATATGTTATTATTTTAGTTATAATTTTATTATTAAAAAAATGAAGAATAAATTTGTAAATAATTATTGAATAATTTAAAATTCTTGGAATGTAAATTATTAGCAACTTGTACATTAATAGAGAGAGGAGCCGATTTAAGCATACTTACCTGGCGCAAAATTTACCATGATCATTAAGGTGGTTATTTCATGGCGAGACCTGTCCATTGCACTAAGGACGGGTTGACCCGTGCGATTGCCCCAAATGTGGGCAACTCGGGCGCGCAATTTTTGGTAGTCGGGTCTGCGTTCGCGCTAACCCGGACATATAAATAATCAAGCATATTTCTATAATAAATATATCTAAATTTTCCTATCATGGTCCAATTTAGATTTCTATATATTATAACAATAATCTTTTTTTTTTTTTCATCTCTCACATGTTCGGTTAGAAATCTTAACTCTACCTCTATCTGGAATTATACCCCGTGAGTTTTTTTATCTTGAGACAAACTTATAACTCAAAAACAGTGTATGAAAAAATACAGACAGTCGTGGGACTGTCGGTAGAAGCTTTGCTTCTTCGTCGTTGATATGCATTGTCCATTGATTACAAATAATAAAATAATAAATATAAAAAATATTGAATAAAAAAAAATCAATTATAATAATGAAATAAGAAGATGTCGGAAACAGAATTTTTTAAAAAAAATTTAAAATTTTGGATATACTTAAAATTAAATAAATAAAATATTAATTAATAAGATAATAATATAATAATTCTTTAAAAATATTATTATATTAAAATTAGGGAATTTAATAATTCTTTAAAAATATTATTATATAATAAAGAAATATTTTAAATTCTACCCTATTAATAAAAATTGAAATATAGTTTAAATGAAAACAAATTTCTTGCTCTAAAAAATTGAAAGTATTTTTTACTATGAAAATATAATTTGAAAATATTTTATAGTAGTTTAAGAAGAATTATATCTGGCTTTGTTTTAACACGAATACTTTTGAACACCCTCCGATATTTTATAGTACAGTTTATTAAATTTAAAGTATTTTTTTTTTTTTTTTAGTCATGCTGAAGTACATATATTTTATAATAATATAGATATCTATTTATATATTTAAAATAAATTTATATTCATAATTTTTTTACTTCTTCAGGTATAATGGACGCTTATTATCTAACAGCGCGCCGGGTTAACAAAATCAAAACTTCCCATACATTTACTGACAGTTAATGAAATATTCGCTAGATGGGAGCAGCGCAGAAGGTGATATTAATTTTTTTATAATTTTTAATGTTTTTACTAAAATTTCAAAGAAAAATAATAAAATCTCTACTGCTTAAACTATTAATAAATAATATGTTATTATTTTAGTTATAATTTTATTATTAAAAAAATGAAGAATAAATTTGTAAATAATTATTGAATAATTTAAAATTCTTGGAATGTAAATTATTAGCAACTTGTACATTAATAGAGAGAGGAGCCGATTTAAGCATACTTACCTGGCGCAAAATTTACCATGATCATTAAGGTGGTTATTTCATGGCGAGACCTGTCCATTGCACTAAGGACGGGTTGACCCGTGCGATTGCCCCAAATGTGGGCAACTCGGGCGCGCAATTTTTGGTAGTCGGGTCTGCGTTCGCGCTAACCCGGACATATAAATAATCAAGCATATTTCTATAATAAATATATCTAAATTTTCCTATCATGGTCCAATTTAGATTTCTATATATTATAACAATAATCTTTTTTTTTTTTTAATCTCTCACATGTTCGGTTAGAAATCTTAACTCTACCTCTATCTGGAATTATACCCCGTGAGTTTTTTTATCTTGAGACAAACTTATAACTCAAAAACAGTGTATGAAAAAATACAGACAGTCGTGGGACTGTCGGTAGAAGCTTTGCTTCTTCGTCGTTGATATGCATTGTCCATTGATTACAAATAATAAAATAATAAATATAAAAAATATTGAATAAAAAAAAATCAATTATAATAATGAAATAAGAAGATGTCGGAAACAGAATTTTTTAAAAAAAATTTTAAATTTTGGATATACTTAAAATTAAATAAATAAAATATTAATTAATAAGATAATAATATAATAATTCTTTAAAAATATTATTATATTAAAATTAGGGAATTTAATAATTCTTTAAAAATATTATTATATAATAAAGAAATATTTTAAATTCTACCCTATTAATAAAAATTGAAATATAGTTTAAATGAAAACAAATTTCTTGCTCTAAAAAATTGAAAGTATTTTTTACTATGAAAATATAATTTGAAAATATTTTATAGTAGTTTAAGAAGAATTATATCTGGCTTTGTTTTAACACGAATACTTTTGAACACCCTCCGATATTTTATAGTACAGTTTATTAAATTTAAAGTATTTTTTTTTTTTTTTTAGTCATGCTGAAGTACATATATTTTATAATAATATAGATATCTATTTATATATTTAAAATAAATTTATATTCATAATTTTTTTACTTCTTCAGGTATAATGGACGCTTATTATCTAACAGCGCGCCGGGTTAACAAAATCAAAACTTCCCATACATTTACTGACAGTTAATGAAATATTCGCTAGATGGGAGCAGCGCAGAAGGTGATATTAATTTTTTTATAATTTTTAATGTTTTTACTAAAATTTCAAAGAAAAATAATAAAATCTCTACTGCTTAAACTATTAATAAATAATATGTTATTATTTTAGTTATAATTTTATTATTAAAAAAATGAAGAATAAATTTGTAAATAATTATTGAATAATTTAAAATTCTTGGAATGTAAATTATTAGCAACTTGTACATTAATAGAGAGAGGAGCCGATTTAAGCATACTTACCTGGCGCAAAATTTACCATGATCATTAAGGTGGTTATTTCATGGCGAGACCTGTCCATTGCACTAAGGACGGGTTGACCCGTGCGATTGCCCCAAATGTGGGCAACTCGGGCGCGCAATTTTTGGTAGTCGGGTCTGCGTTCGCGCTAACCCGGACATATAAATAATCAAGCATATTTCTATAATAAATATATCTAAATTTTCCTATCATGGTCCAATTTAGATTTCTATATATTATAACAATAATCTTTTTTTTTTTTTAATCTCTCACATGTTCGGTTAGAAATCTTAACTCTACCTCTATCTGGAATTATACCCCGTGAGTTTTTTTATCTTGAGACAAACTTATAACTCAAAAACAGTGTATGAAAAAATACAGACAGTCGTGGGACTGTCGGTAGAAGCTTTGCTTCTTCGTCGTTGATATGCATTGTCCATTGATTACAAATAATAAAATAATAAATATAAAAAATATTGAATAAAAAAAAATCAATTATAATAATGAAATAAGAAGATGTCGGAAACAGAATTTTTTAAAAAAAATTTTAAATTTTGGATATACTTAAAATTAAATAAATAAAATATTAATTAATAAGATAATAATATAATAATTCTTTAAAAATATTATTATATTAAAATTAGGGAATTTAATAATTCTTTAAAAATATTATTATATAATAAAGAAATATTTTAAATTCTACCCTATTAATAAAAATTGAAATATAGTTTAAATGAAAACAAATTTCTTGCTCTAAAAAATTGAAAGTATTTTTTACTATGAAAATATAATTTGAAAATATTTTATAGTAGTTTAAGAAGAATTATATCTGGCTTTGTTTTAACACGAATACTTTTGAACACCCTCCGATATTTTATAGTACAGTTTATTAAATTTAAAGTATTTTTTTTTTTTTTTTAGTCATGCTGAAGTACATATATTTTATAATAATATAGATATCTATTTATATATTTAAAATAAATTTATATTCATAATTTTTTTACTTCTTCAGGTATAATGGACGCTTATTATCTAACAGCGCGCCGGGTTAACAAAATCAAAACTTCCCATACATTTACTGACAGTTAATGAAATATTCGCTAGATGGGAGCAGCGCAGAAGGTGATATTAATTTTTTTATAATTTTTAATGTTTTTACTAAAATTTCAAAGAAAAATAATAAAATCTCTACTGCTTAAACTATTAATAAATAATATGTTATTATTTTAGTTATAATTTTATTATTAAAAAAATGAAGAATAAATTTGTAAATAATTATTGAATAATTTAAAATTCTTGGAATGTAAATTATTAGCAACTTGTACATTAATAGAGAGAGGAGCCGATTTAAGCATACTTACCTGGCGCAAAATTTACCATGATCATTAAGGTGGTTATTTCATGGCGAGACCTGTCCATTGCACTAAGGACGGGTTGACCCGTGCGATTGCCCCAAATGTGGGCAACTCGGGCGCGCAATTTTTGGTAGTCGGGTCTGCGTTCGCGCTAACCCGGACATATAAATAATCAAGCATATTTCTATAATAAATATATCTAAATTTTCCTATCATGGTCCAATTTAGATTTCTATATATTATAACAATAATCTTTTTTTTTTTTTAATCTCTCACATGTTCGGTTAGAAATCTTAACTCTACCTCTATCTGGAATTATACCCCGTGAGTTTTTTTATCTTGAGACAAACTTATAACTCAAAAACAGTGTATGAAAAAATACAGACAGTCGTGGGACTGTCGGTAGAAGCTTTGCTTCTTCGTCGTTGATATGCATTGTCCATTGATTACAAATAATAAAATAATAAATATAAAAAATATTGAATAAAAAAAAATCAATTATAATAATGAAATAAGAAGATGTCGGAAACAGAATTTTTTAAAAAAAATTTTAAATTTTGGATATACTTAAAATTAAATAAATAAAATATTAATTAATAAGATAATAATATAATAATTCTTTAAAAATATTATTATATTAAAATTAGGGAATTTAATAATTCTTTAAAAATATTATTATATAATAAAGAAATATTTTAAATTCTACCCTATTAATAAAAATTGAAATATAGTTTAAATGAAAACAAATTTCTTGCTCTAAAAAATTGAAAGTATTTTTTACTATGAAAATATAATTTGAAAATATTTTATAGTAGTTTAAGAAGAATTATATCTGGCTTTGTTTTAACACGAATACTTTTGAACACCCTCCGATATTTTATAGTACAGTTTATTAAATTTAAAGTATTTTTTTTTTTTTTTTAGTCATGCTGAAGTACATATATTTTATAATAATATAGATATCTATTTATATATTTAAAATAAATTTATATTCATAATTTTTTTACTTCTTCAGGTATAATGGACGCTTATTATCTAACAGCGCGCCGGGTTAACAAAATCAAAACTTCCCATACATTTACTGACAGTTAATGAAATATTCGCTAGATGGGAGCAGCGCAGAAGGTGATATTAATTTTTTTATAATTTTTAATGTTTTTACTAAAATTTCAAAGAAAAATAATAAAATCTCTACTGCTTAAACTATTAATAAATAATATGTTATTATTTTAGTTATAATTTTATTATTAAAAAAATGAAGAATAAATTTGTAAATAATTATTGAATAATTTAAAATTCTTGGAATGTAAATTATTAGCAACTTGTACATTAATAGAGAGAGGAGCCGATTTAAGCATACTTACCTGGCGCAAAATTTACCATGATCATTAAGGTGGTTATTTCATGGCGAGACCTGTCCATTGCACTAAGGACGGGTTGACCCGTGCGATTGCCCCAAATGTGGGCAACTCGGGCGCGCAATTTTTGGTAGTCGGGTCTGCGTTCGCGCTAACCCGGACATATAAATAATCAAGCATATTTCTATAATAAATATATCTAAATTTTCCTATCATGGTCCAATTTAGATTTCTATATATTATAACAATAATCTTTTTTTTTTTTTAATCTCTCACATGTTCGGTTAGAAATCTTAACTCTACCTCTATCTGGAATTATACCCCGTGAGTTTTTTTATCTTGAGACAAACTTATAACTCAAAAACAGTGTATGAAAAAATACAGACAGTCGTGGGACTGTCGGTAGAAGCTTTGCTTCTTCGTCGTTGATATGCATTGTCCATTGATTACAAATAATAAAATAATAAATATAAAAAATATTGAATAAAAAAAAATCAATTATAATAATGAAATAAGAAGATGTCGGAAACAGAATTTTTTAAAAAAAATTTTAAATTTTGGATATACTTAAAATTAAATAAATAAAATATTAATTAATAAGATAATAATATAATAATTCTTTAAAAATATTATTATATTAAAATTAGGGAATTTAATAATTCTTTAAAAATATTATTATATAATAAAGAAATATTTTAAATTCTACCCTATTAATAAAAATTGAAATATAGTTTAAATGAAAACAAATTTCTTGCTCTAAAAAATTGAAAGTATTTTTTACTATGAAAATATAATTTGAAAATATTTTATAGTAGTTTAAGAAGAATTATATCTGGCTTTGTTTTAACACGAATACTTTTGAACACCCTCCGATATTTTATAGTACAGTTTATTAAATTTAAAGTATTTTTTTTTTTTTTTTAGTCATGCTGAAGTACATATATTTTATAATAATATAGATATCTATTTATATATTTAAAATAAATTTATATTCATAATTTTTTTACTTCTTCAGGTATAATGGACGCTTATTATCTAACAGCGCGCCGGGTTAACAAAATCAAAACTTCCCATACATTTACTGACAGTTAATGAAATATTCGCTAGATGGGAGCAGCGCAGAAGGTGATATTAATTTTTTTATAATTTTTAATGTTTTTACTAAAATTTCAAAGAAAAATAATAAAATCTCTACTGCTTAAACTATTAATAAATAATATGTTATTATTTTAGTTATAATTTTATTATTAAAAAAATGAAGAATAAATTTGTAAATAATTATTGAATAATTTAAAATTCTTGGAATGTAAATTATTAGCAACTTGTACATTAATAGAGAGAGGAGCCGATTTAAGCATACTTACCTGGCGCAAAATTTACCATGATCATTAAGGTGGTTATTTCATGGCGAGACCTGTCCATTGCACTAAGGACGGGTTGACCCGTGCGATTGCCCCAAATGTGGGCAACTCGGGCGCGCAATTTTTGGTAGTCGGGTCTGCGTTCGCGCTAACCCGGACATATAAATAATCAAGCATATTTCTATAATAAATATATCTAAATTTTCCTATCATGGTCCAATTTAGATTTCTATATATTATAACAATAATCTTTTTTTTTTTTTAATCTCTCACATGTTCGGTTAGAAATCTTAACTCTACCTCTATCTGGAATTATACCCCGTGAGTTTTTTTATCTTGAGACAAACTTATAACTCAAAAACAGTGTATGAAAAAATACAGACAGTCGTGGGACTGTCGGTAGAAGCTTTGCTTCTTCGTCGTTGATATGCATTGTCCATTGATTACAAATAATAAAATAATAAATATAAAAAATATTGAATAAAAAAAAATCAATTATAATAATGAAATAAGAAGATGTCGGAAACAGAATTTTTTAAAAAAAATTTTAAATTTTGGATATACTTAAAATTAAATAAATAAAATATTAATTAATAAGATAATAATATAATAATTCTTTAAAAATATTATTATATTAAAATTAGGGAATTTAATAATTCTTTAAAAATATTATTATATAATAAAGAAATATTTTAAATTCTACCCTATTAATAAAAATTGAAATATAGTTTAAATGAAAACAAATTTCTTGCTCTAAAAAATTGAAAGTATTTTTTACTATGAAAATATAATTTGAAAATATTTTATAGTAGTTTAAGAAGAATTATATCTGGCTTTGTTTTAACACGAATACTTTTGAACACCCTCCGATATTTTATAGTACAGTTTATTAAATTTAAAGTATTTTTTTTTTTTTTTTAGTCATGCTGAAGTACATATATTTTATAATAATATAGATATCTATTTATATATTTAAAATAAATTTATATTCATAATTTTTTTACTTCTTCAGGTATAATGGACGCTTATTATCTAACAGCGCGCCGGGTTAACAAAATCAAAACTTCCCATACATTTACTGACAGTTAATGAAATATTCGCTAGATGGGAGCAGCGCAGAAGGTGATATTAATTTTTTTATAATTTTTAATGTTTTTACTAAAATTTCAAAGAAAAATAATAAAATCTCTACTGCTTAAACTATTAATAAATAATATGTTATTATTTTAGTTATAATTTTATTATTAAAAAAATGAAGAATAAATTTGTAAATAATTATTGAATAATTTAAAATTCTTGGAATGTAAATTATTAGCAACTTGTACATTAATAGAGAGAGGAGCCGATTTAAGCATACTTACCTGGCGCAAAATTTACCATGATCATTAAGGTGGTTATTTCATGGCGAGACCTGTCCATTGCACTAAGGACGGGTTGACCCGTGCGATTGCCCCAAATGTGGGCAACTCGGGCGCGCAATTTTTGGTAGTCGGGTCTGCGTTCGCGCTAACCCGGACATATAAATAATCAAGCATATTTCTATAATAAATATATCTAAATTTTCCTATCATGGTCCAATTTAGATTTCTATATATTATAACAATAATCTTTTTTTTTTTTTTAATCTCTCACATGTTCGGTTAGAAATCTTAACTCTACCTCTATCTGGAATTATACCCCGTGAGTTTTTTTATCTTGAGACAAACTTATAACTCAAAAACAGTGTATGAAAAAATACAGACAGTCGTGGGACTGTCGGTAGAAGCTTTGCTTCTTCGTCGTTGATATGCATTGTCCATTGATTACAAATAATAAAATAATAAATATAAAAAATATTGAATAAAAAAAAAAAATCAATTATAATAATGAAATAAGAAGATGTCGGAAACAGAATTTTTTAAAAAAAATTTTAAATTTTGGATATACTTAAAATTAAATAAATAAAATATTAATTAATAAGATAATAATATAATAATTCTTTAAAAATATTATTATATTAAAATTAGGGAATTTAATAATTCTTTAAAAATATTATTATATAATAAAGAAATATTTTAAATTCTACCCTATTAATAAAAATTGAAATATAGTTTAAATGAAAACAAATTTCTTGCTCTAAAAAATTGAAAGTATTTTTTACTATGAAAATATAATTTGAAAATATTTTATAGTAGTTTAAGAAGAATTATATCTGGCTTTGTTTTAACACGAATACTTTTGAACACCCTCCGATATTTTATAGTACAGTTTATTAAATTTAAAGTATTTTTTTTTTTTTTTTAGTCATGCTGAAGTACATATATTTTATAATAATATAGATATCTATTTATATATTTAAAATAAATTTATATTCATAATTTTTTTACTTCTTCAGGTATAATGGACGCTTATTATCTAACAGCGCGCCGGGTTAACAAAATCAAAACTTCCCATACATTTACTGACAGTTAATGAAATATTCGCTAGATGGGAGCAGCGCAGAAGGTGATATTAATTTTTTTATAATTTTTAATGTTTTTACTAAAATTTCAAAGAAAAATAATAAAATCTCTACTGCTTAAACTATTAATAAATAATATGTTATTATTTTAGTTATAATTTTATTATTAAAAAAATGAAGAATAAATTTGTAAATAATTATTGAATAATTTAAAATTCTTGGAATGTAAATTATTAGCAACTTGTACATTAATAGAGAGAGGAGCCGATTTAAGCATACTTACCTGGCGCAAAATTTACCATGATCATTAAGGTGGTTATTTCATGGCGAGACCTGTCCATTGCACTAAGGACGGGTTGACCCGTGCGATTGCCCCAAATGTGGGCAACTCGGGCGCGCAATTTTTGGTAGTCGGGTCTGCGTTCGCGCTAACCCGGACATATAAATAATCAAGCATATTTCTATAATAAATATATCTAAATTTTCCTATCATGGTCCAATTTAGATTTCTATATATTATAACAATAATCTTTTTTTTTTTTTAATCTCTCACATGTTCGGTTAGAAATCTTAACTCTACCTCTATCTGGAATTATACCCCGTGAGTTTTTTTATCTTGAGACAAACTTATAACTCAAAAACAGTGTATGAAAAAATACAGACAGTCGTGGGACTGTCGGTAGAAGCTTTGCTTCTTCGTCGTTGATATGCATTGTCCATTGATTACAAATAATAAAATAATAAATATAAAAAATATTGAATAAAAAAAAAATCAATTATAATAATGAAATAAGAAGATGTCGGAAACAGAATTTTTTAAAAAAAATTTTAAATTTTGGATATACTTAAAATTAAATAAATAAAATATTAATTAATAAGATAATAATATAATAATTCTTTAAAAATATTATTATATTAAAATTAGGGAATTTAATAATTCTTTAAAAATATTATTATATAATAAAGAAATATTTTAAATTCTACCCTATTAATAAAAATTGAAATATAGTTTAAATGAAAACAAATTTCTTGCTCTAAAAAATTGAAAGTATTTTTTACTATGAAAATATAATTTGAAAATATTTTATAGTAGTTTAAGAAGAATTATATCTGGCTTTGTTTTAACACGAATACTTTTGAACACCCTCCGATATTTTATAGTACAGTTTATTAAATTTAAAGTATTTTTTTTTTTTTTTTAGTCATGCTGAAGTACATATATTTTATAATAATATAGATATCTATTTATATATTTAAAATAAATTTATATTCATAATTTTTTTACTTCTTCAGGTATAATGGACGCTTATTATCTAACAGCGCGCCGGGTTAACAAAATCAAAACTTCCCATACATTTACTGACAGTTAATGAAATATTCGCTAGATGGGAGCAGCGCAGAAGGTGATATTAATTTTTTTATAATTTTTAATGTTTTTACTAAAATTTCAAAGAAAAATAATAAAATCTCTACTGCTTAAACTATTAATAAATAATATGTTATTATTTTAGTTATAATTTTATTATTAAAAAAATGAAGAATAAATTTGTAAATAATTATTGAATAATTTAAAATTCTTGGAATGTAAATTATTAGCAACTTGTACATTAATAGAGAGAGGAGCCGATTTAAGCATACTTACCTGGCGCAAAATTTACCATGATCATTAAGGTGGTTATTTCATGGCGAGACCTGTCCATTGCACTAAGGACGGGTTGACCCGTGCGATTGCCCCAAATGTGGGCAACTCGGGCGCGCAATTTTTGGTAGTCGGGTCTGCGTTCGCGCTAACCCGGACATATAAATAATCAAGCATATTTCTATAATAAATATATCTAAATTTTCCTATCATGGTCCAATTTAGATTTCTATATATTATAACAATAATCTTTTTTTTTTTTTAATCTCTCACATGTTCGGTTAGAAATCTTAACTCTACCTCTATCTGGAATTATACCCCGTGAGTTTTTTTATCTTGAGACAAACTTATAACTCAAAAACAGTGTATGAAAAAATACAGACAGTCGTGGGACTGTCGGTAGAAGCTTTGCTTCTTCGTCGTTGATATGCATTGTCCATTGATTACAAATAATAAAATAATAAATATAAAAAATATTGAATAAAAAAAAAATCAATTATAATAATGAAATAAGAAGATGTCGGAAACAGAATTTTTTAAAAAAAATTTTAAATTTTGGATATACTTAAAATTAAATAAATAAAATATTAATTAATAAGATAATAATATAATAATTCTTTAAAAATATTATTATATTAAAATTAGGGAATTTAATAATTCTTTAAAAATATTATTATATAATAAAGAAATATTTTAAATTCTACCCTATTAATAAAAATTGAAATATAGTTTAAATGAAAACAAATTTCTTGCTCTAAAAAATTGAAAGTATTTTTTACTATGAAAATATAATTTGAAAATATTTTATAGTAGTTTAAGAAGAATTATATCTGGCTTTGTTTTAACACGAATACTTTTGAACACCCTCCGATATTTTATAGTACAGTTTATTAAATTTAAAGTATTTTTTTTTTTTTTTTAGTCATGCTGAAGTACATATATTTTATAATAATATAGATATCTATTTATATATTTAAAATAAATTTATATTCATAATTTTTTTACTTCTTCAGGTATAATGGACGCTTATTATCTAACAGCGCGCCGGGTTAACAAAATCAAAACTTCCCATACATTTACTGACAGTTAATGAAATATTCGCTAGATGGGAGCAGCGCAGAAGGTGATATTAATTTTTTTATAATTTTTAATGTTTTTACTAAAATTTCAAAGAAAAATAATAAAATCTCTACTGCTTAAACTATTAATAAATAATATGTTATTATTTTAGTTATAATTTTATTATTAAAAAAATGAAGAATAAATTTGTAAATAATTATTGAATAATTTAAAATTCTTGGAATGTAAATTATTAGCAACTTGTACATTAATAGAGAGAGGAGCCGATTTAAGCATACTTACCTGGCGCAAAATTTACCATGATCATTAAGGTGGTTATTTCATGGCGAGACCTGTCCATTGCACTAAGGACGGGTTGACCCGTGCGATTGCCCCAAATGTGGGCAACTCGGGCGCGCAATTTTTGGTAGTCGGGTCTGCGTTCGCGCTAACCCGGACATATAAATAATCAAGCATATTTCTATAATAAATATATCTAAATTTTCCTATCATGGTCCAATTTAGATTTCTATATATTATAACAATAATCTTTTTTTTTTTTTAATCTCTCACATGTTCGGTTAGAAATCTTAACTCTACCTCTATCTGGAATTATACCCCGTGAGTTTTTTTATCTTGAGACAAACTTATAACTCAAAAACAGTGTATGAAAAAATACAGACAGTCGTGGGACTGTCGGTAGAAGCTTTGCTTCTTCGTCGTTGATATGCATTGTCCATTGATTACAAATAATAAAATAATAAATATAAAAAATATTGAATAAAAAAAAAATCAATTATAATAATGAAATAAGAAGATGTCGGAAACAGAATTTTTTAAAAAAAATTTTAAATTTTGGATATACTTAAAATTAAATAAATAAAATATTAATTAATAAGATAATAATATAATAATTCTTTAAAAATATTATTATATTAAAATTAGGGAATTTAATAATTCTTTAAAAATATTATTATATAATAAAGAAATATTTTAAATTCTACCCTATTAATAAAAATTGAAATATAGTTTAAATGAAAACAAATTTCTTGCTCTAAAAAATTGAAAGTATTTTTTACTATGAAAATATAATTTGAAAATATTTTATAGTAGTTTAAGAAGAATTATATCTGGCTTTGTTTTAACACGAATACTTTTGAACACCCTCCGATATTTTATAGTACAGTTTATTAAATTTAAAGTATTTTTTTTTTTTTTTTTAGTCATGCTGAAGTACATATATTTTATAATAATATAGATATCTATTTATATATTTAAAATAAATTTATATTCATAATTTTTTTACTTCTTCAGGTATAATGGACGCTTATTATCTAACAGCGCGCCGGGTTAACAAAATCAAAACTTCCCATACATTTACTGACAGTTAATGAAATATTCGCTAGATGGGAGCAGCGCAGAAGGTGATATTAATTTTTTTATAATTTTTAATGTTTTTACTAAAATTTCAAAGAAAAATAATAAAATCTCTACTGCTTAAACTATTAATAAATAATATGTTATTATTTTAGTTATAATTTTATTATTAAAAAAATGAAGAATAAATTTGTAAATAATTATTGAATAATTTAAAATTCTTGGAATGTAAATTATTAGCAACTTGTACATTAATAGAGAGAGGAGCCGATTTAAGCATACTTACCTGGCGCAAAATTTACCATGATCATTAAGGTGGTTATTTCATGGCGAGACCTGTCCATTGCACTAAGGACGGGTTGACCCGTGCGATTGCCCCAAATGTGGGCAACTCGGGCGCGCAATTTTTGGTAGTCGGGTCTGCGTTCGCGCTAACCCGGACATATAAATAATCAAGCATATTTCTATAATAAATATATCTAAATTTTCCTATCATGGTCCAATTTAGATTTCTATATATTATAACAATAATCTTTTTTTTTTTTTAATCTCTCACATGTTCGGTTAGAAATCTTAACTCTACCTCTATCTGGAATTATACCCCGTGAGTTTTTTTATCTTGAGACAAACTTATAACTCAAAAACAGTGTATGAAAAAATACAGACAGTCGTGGGACTGTCGGTAGAAGCTTTGCTTCTTCGTCGTTGATATGCATTGTCCATTGATTACAAATAATAAAATAATAAATATAAAAAATATTGAATAAAAAAAAATCAATTATAATAATGAAATAAGAAGATGTCGGAAACAGAATTTTTTAAAAAAAATTTTAAATTTTGGATATACTTAAAATTAAATAAATAAAATATTAATTAATAAGATAATAATATAATAATTCTTTAAAAATATTATTATATTAAAATTAGGGAATTTAATAATTCTTTAAAAATATTATTATATAATAAAGAAATATTTTAAATTCTACCCTATTAATAAAAATTGAAATATAGTTTAAATGAAAACAAATTTCTTGCTCTAAAAAATTGAAAGTATTTTTTACTATGAAAATATAATTTGAAAATATTTTATAGTAGTTTAAGAAGAATTATATCTGGCTTTGTTTTAACACGAATACTTTTGAACACCCTCCGATATTTTATAGTACAGTTTATTAAATTTAAAGTATTTTTTTTTTTTTTTTAGTCATGCTGAAGTACATATATTTTATAATAATATAGATATCTATTTATATATTTAAAATAAATTTATATTCATAATTTTTTTACTTCTTCAGGTATAATGGACGCTTATTATCTAACAGCGCGCCGGGTTAACAAAATCAAAACTTCCCATACATTTACTGACAGTTAATGAAATATTCGCTAGATGGGAGCAGCGCAGAAGGTGATATTAATTTTTTTATAATTTTTAATGTTTTTACTAAAATTTCAAAGAAAAATAATAAAATCTCTACTGCTTAAACTATTAATAAATAATATGTTATTATTTTAGTTATAATTTTATTATTAAAAAAATGAAGAATAAATTTGTAAATAATTATTGAATAATTTAAAATTCTTGGAATGTAAATTATTAGCAACTTGTACATTAATAGAGAGAGGAGCCGATTTAAGCATACTTACCTGGCGCAAAATTTACCATGATCATTAAGGTGGTTATTTCATGGCGAGACCTGTCCATTGCACTAAGGACGGGTTGACCCGTGCGATTGCCCCAAATGTGGGCAACTCGGGCGCGCAATTTTTGGTAGTCGGGTCTGCGTTCGCGCTAACCCGGACATATAAATAATCAAGCATATTTCTATAATAAATATATCTAAATTTTCCTATCATGGTCCAATTTAGATTTCTATATATTATAACAATAATCTTTTTTTTTTTTTAATCTCTCACATGTTCGGTTAGAAATCTTAACTCTACCTCTATCTGGAATTATACCCCGTGAGTTTTTTTATCTTGAGACAAACTTATAACTCAAAAACAGTGTATGAAAAAATACAGACAGTCGTGGGACTGTCGGTAGAAGCTTTGCTTCTTCGTCGTTGATATGCATTGTCCATTGATTACAAATAATAAAATAATAAATATAAAAAATATTGAATAAAAAAAAAATCAATTATAATAATGAAATAAGAAGATGTCGGAAACAGAATTTTTTAAAAAAAATTTTAAATTTTGGATATACTTAAAATTAAATAAATAAAATATTAATTAATAAGATAATAATATAATAATTCTTTAAAAATATTATTATATTAAAATTAGGGAATTTAATAATTCTTTAAAAATATTATTATATAATAAAGAAATATTTTAAATTCTACCCTATTAATAAAAATTGAAATATAGTTTAAATGAAAACAAATTTCTTGCTCTAAAAAATTGAAAGTATTTTTTACTATGAAAATATAATTTGAAAATATTTTATAGTAGTTTAAGAAGAATTATATCTGGCTTTGTTTTAACACGAATACTTTTGAACACCCTCCGATATTTTATAGTACAGTTTATTAAATTTAAAGTATTTTTTTTTTTTTTTAGTCATGCTGAAGTACATATATTTTATAATAATATAGATATCTATTTATATATTTAAAATAAATTTATATTCATAATTTTTTTACTTCTTCAGGTATAATGGACGCTTATTATCTAACAGCGCGCCGGGTTAACAAAATCAAAACTTCCCATACATTTACTGACAGTTAATGAAATATTCGCTAGATGGGAGCAGCGCAGAAGGTGATATTAATTTTTTTATAATTTTTAATGTTTTTACTAAAATTTCAAAGAAAAATAATAAAATCTCTACTGCTTAAACTATTAATAAATAATATGTTATTATTTTAGTTATAATTTTATTATTAAAAAAATGAAGAATAAATTTGTAAATAATTATTGAATAATTTAAAATTCTTGGAATGTAAATTATTAGCAACTTGTACATTAATAGAGAGAGGAGCCGATTTAAGCATACTTACCTGGCGCAAAATTTACCATGATCATTAAGGTGGTTATTTCATGGCGAGACCTGTCCATTGCACTAAGGACGGGTTGACCCGTGCGATTGCCCCAAATGTGGGCAACTCGGGCGCGCAATTTTTGGTAGTCGGGTCTGCGTTCGCGCTAACCCGGACATATAAATAATCAAGCATATTTCTATAATAAATATATCTAAATTTTCCTATCATGGTCCAATTTAGATTTCTATATATTATAACAATAATCTTTTTTTTTTTTTAATCTCTCACATGTTCGGTTAGAAATCTTAACTCTACCTCTATCTGGAATTATACCCCGTGAGTTTTTTTATCTTGAGACAAACTTATAACTCAAAAACAGTGTATGAAAAAATACAGACAGTCGTGGGACTGTCGGTAGAAGCTTTGCTTCTTCGTCGTTGATATGCATTGTCCATTGATTACAAATAATAAAATAATAAATATAAAAAATATTGAATAAAAAAAAATCAATTATAATAATGAAATAAGAAGATGTCGGAAACAGAATTTTTTAAAAAAAATTTTAAATTTTGGATATACTTAAAATTAAATAAATAAAATATTAATTAATAAGATAATAATATAATAATTCTTTAAAAATATTATTATATTAAAATTAGGGAATTTAATAATTCTTTAAAAATATTATTATATAATAAAGAAATATTTTAAATTCTACCCTATTAATAAAAATTGAAATATAGTTTAAATGAAAACAAATTTCTTGCTCTAAAAAATTGAAAGTATTTTTTACTATGAAAATATAATTTGAAAATATTTTATAGTAGTTTAAGAAGAATTATATCTGGCTTTGTTTTAACACGAATACTTTTGAACACCCTCCGATATTTTATAGTACAGTTTATTAAATTTAAAGTATTTTTTTTTTTTTTTTTTTAGTCATGCTGAAGTACATATATTTTATAATAATATAGATATCTATTTATATATTTAAAATAAATTTATATTCATAATTTTTTTACTTCTTCAGGTATAATGGACGCTTATTATCTAACAGCGCGCCGGGTTAACAAAATCAAAACTTCCCATACATTTACTGACAGTTAATGAAATATTCGCTAGATGGGAGCAGCGCAGAAGGTGATATTAATTTTTTTATAATTTTTAATGTTTTTACTAAAATTTCAAAGAAAAATAATAAAATCTCTACTGCTTAAACTATTAATAAATAATATGTTATTATTTTAGTTATAATTTTATTATTAAAAAAATGAAGAATAAATTTGTAAATAATTATTGAATAATTTAAAATTCTTGGAATGTAAATTATTAGCAACTTGTACATTAATAGAGAGAGGAGCCGATTTAAGCATACTTACCTGGCGCAAAATTTACCATGATCATTAAGGTGGTTATTTCATGGCGAGACCTGTCCATTGCACTAAGGACGGGTTGACCCGTGCGATTGCCCCAAATGTGGGCAACTCGGGCGCGCAATTTTTGGTAGTCGGGTCTGCGTTCGCGCTAACCCGGACATATAAATAATCAAGCATATTTCTATAATAAATATATCTAAATTTTCCTATCATGGTCCAATTTAGATTTCTATATATTATAACAATAATCTTTTTTTTTTTTTAATCTCTCACATGTTCGGTTAGAAATCTTAACTCTACCTCTATCTGGAATTATACCCCGTGAGTTTTTTTATCTTGAGACAAACTTATAACTCAAAAACAGTGTATGAAAAAATACAGACAGTCGTGGGACTGTCGGTAGAAGCTTTGCTTCTTCGTCGTTGATATGCATTGTCCATTGATTACAAATAATAAAATAATAAATATAAAAAATATTGAATAAAAAAAAAATCAATTATAATAATGAAATAAGAAGATGTCGGAAACAGAATTTTTTAAAAAAAATTTTAAATTTTGGATATACTTAAAATTAAATAAATAAAATATTAATTAATAAGATAATAATATAATAATTCTTTAAAAATATTATTATATTAAAATTAGGGAATTTAATAATTCTTTAAAAATATTATTATATAATAAAGAAATATTTTAAATTCTACCCTATTAATAAAAATTGAAATATAGTTTAAATGAAAACAAATTTCTTGCTCTAAAAAATTGAAAGTATTTTTTACTATGAAAATATAATTTGAAAATATTTTATAGTAGTTTAAGAAGAATTATATCTGGCTTTGTTTTAACACGAATACTTTTGAACACCCTCCGATATTTTATAGTACAGTTTATTAAATTTAAAGTATTTTTTTTTTTTTTTTTAGTCATGCTGAAGTACATATATTTTATAATAATATAGATATCTATTTATATATTTAAAATAAATTTATATTCATAATTTTTTTACTTCTTCAGGTATAATGGACGCTTATTATCTAACAGCGCGCCGGGTTAACAAAATCAAAACTTCCCATACATTTACTGACAGTTAATGAAATATTCGCTAGATGGGAGCAGCGCAGAAGGTGATATTAATTTTTTTATAATTTTTAATGTTTTTACTAAAATTTCAAAGAAAAATAATAAAATCTCTACTGCTTAAACTATTAATAAATAATATGTTATTATTTTAGTTATAATTTTATTATTAAAAAAATGAAGAATAAATTTGTAAATAATTATTGAATAATTTAAAATTCTTGGAATGTAAATTATTAGCAACTTGTACATTAATAGAGAGAGGAGCCGATTTAAGCATACTTACCTGGCGCAAAATTTACCATGATCATTAAGGTGGTTATTTCATGGCGAGACCTGTCCATTGCACTAAGGACGGGTTGACCCGTGCGATTGCCCCAAATGTGGGCAACTCGGGCGCGCAATTTTTGGTAGTCGGGTCTGCGTTCGCGCTAACCCGGACATATAAATAATCAAGCATATTTCTATAATAAATATATCTAAATTTTCCTATCATGGTCCAATTTAGATTTCTATATATTATAACAATAATCTTTTTTTTTTTTTAATCTCTCACATGTTCGGTTAGAAATCTTAACTCTACCTCTATCTGGAATTATACCCCGTGAGTTTTTTTATCTTGAGACAAACTTATAACTCAAAAACAGTGTATGAAAAAATACAGACAGTCGTGGGACTGTCGGTAGAAGCTTTGCTTCTTCGTCGTTGATATGCATTGTCCATTGATTACAAATAATAAAATAATAAATATAAAAAATATTGAATAAAAAAAAAATCAATTATAATAATGAAATAAGAAGATGTCGGAAACAGAATTTTTTAAAAAAAATTTTAAATTTTGGATATACTTAAAATTAAATAAATAAAATATTAATTAATAAGATAATAATATAATAATTCTTTAAAAATATTATTATATTAAAATTAGGGAATTTAATAATTCTTTAAAAATATTATTATATAATAAAGAAATATTTTAAATTCTACCCTATTAATAAAAATTGAAATATAGTTTAAATGAAAACAAATTTCTTGCTCTAAAAAATTGAAAGTATTTTTTACTATGAAAATATAATTTGAAAATATTTTATAGTAGTTTAAGAAGAATTATATCTGGCTTTGTTTTAACACGAATACTTTTGAACACCCTCCGATATTTTATAGTACAGTTTATTAAATTTAAAGTATTTTTTTTTTTTTTTTAGTCATGCTGAAGTACATATATTTTATAATAATATAGATATCTATTTATATATTTAAAATAAATTTATATTCATAATTTTTTTACTTCTTCAGGTATAATGGACGCTTATTATCTAACAGCGCGCCGGGTTAACAAAATCAAAACTTCCCATACATTTACTGACAGTTAATGAAATATTCGCTAGATGGGAGCAGCGCAGAAGGTGATATTAATTTTTTTATAATTTTTAATGTTTTTACTAAAATTTCAAAGAAAAATAATAAAATCTCTACTGCTTAAACTATTAATAAATAATATGTTATTATTTTAGTTATAATTTTATTATTAAAAAAATGAAGAATAAATTTGTAAATAATTATTGAATAATTTAAAAGTCTTGGAATGTAAATTATTAGCAACTTGTACATTAATAGAGAGAGGAGCCGATTTAAGCATACTTACCTGGCGCAAAATTTACCATGATCATTAAGATCTTTTAAGGAAAAACTCTGCCAGATAAAACGTATTTTTATATCCCGTGAGAAAGTGACAATTATTTCCGACCAAAATTAAAAACTTTGCCGTCAGAAAAAAAAAAAGAAAAAACCCTACCAGCAGCATGGCATCCAGCCAAAATACGGAAATGGATATTCAAATTCTATACAATGAAATAAAACTTCTCAAAGAAGAAAACAATAAACTTAAAGAGTACATCAAAGCTCAGGACAAAAAATACCAGGCAATCTCTAAAGAAAACAGCGACATAGAAGAAAAAGAAAAAACCCACGTGGAACAAAATCTCAAAAAAAGGTCAGGAACCAGCGAGGAACAAGCCGACTCACCAGCGTGCCAACCCGTAAGGAAGTTAGCCCGGACAGAGAGAACGCAGAATCCACAACCAACACCCGCTGTGTCTACTAACATGGACACTAACATAAACAGAACTCCAAAAGGTAAACCACCACCAATCATTTTCCAGCAAATCAACCAAGGGCAATTCATACGATTCCTCACGGAAAACTTTAATACAAAAGAATTCGTAATAAAAAAACGAATAAATATAAAAGCAGCCTCCAAATACATAACTTAGAGGTATATAAAAGCATGATAAAACTGCTGAAAGACCGGCAATATCAATTCCATACATACACGCCGAAAGATGAAAAACCACACACATACCTACTCAAAGGTATGGCAGACGACACCAAGCTTCAAGATGTTCAAGAGGCCTTAAAATCCTATGAACAAGTGGAGTTTATTAAAATAGAAAGGTTCAAAACGAACCAATCTACAAAAAACAAAAGGGAATTGCCTATTTTCCTAGTACAGTTAAGCCCAGAAAGCAGAGTGCAAGAACTGCTAAAAATAACAACGGTCTTCTTCCAAAAAATAAATTGGGAAAAAATAAATAAAAAAGACCTCACACAGTGCCGAAATTGCCAACGATTTGGTCACGTGAGCTCTAACTGTAATATGAAGTACAGATGCGTGAAATGTATCGACAGTGAACACCTGCGAGGCGAATGCCCAATACAAAAAGAAACCCCGAAAGAACAGCTGAGCTGCATATCCTGCAGGCAGAAAGGACACCCAGCATCATTCCATGGATGCCCGAAGGCTACGGAAATAAAAAAGAATATCCTAAACAAGAAAGCGGAAAACGAAGACAGAAGAAAACATAAAATTAATAGTGTGCAGTCATCGGTGTGGCAAACCAGGTCCCAGGCGGGAGTACAAAAAACAGCGGCAACGGCCGAACCCCCACCAAAGGAGAACCTACCAAACAAACACGAGGAGAGACTCAAACACCTGGAGGCTAACATAGAAAAAATATATGAAGCCATCAAACAGCAAAATGAACACTTTTTAAGAATGCTCGCCAGTATGACCGAGAATCGCGATAGGATTTAAGATTATTTCAATTAATATTAATTCACTTGCTTCAAGAGATAAACAGGCAAATGTCCTAGAGGTTTCAAAAAGGTATGTTCCAGATGTTATTTTATTAACTGAAACTAAATTAAATAGTAGTCACAAAATGGAATTTGCGAGATATGATTGTATTCGAACCGATAGGCCCTCAGGAGCCAGGGGCGGGGGCACTGCAATATTAATTAAAAGAAACATTAAATTCAAACACATCCAAAATTCAAAATTAATGCTCAACAAATGTTTAGAATATACCATTATTAAAATCAATTTAAAAAATAGCAAAAATTTATTCTTAATATCAATATACAGCACACAGAAAAATGAATGGGCATTCATTAAAGAAATCAACAAACTTTTCGACATTTTAAAATTAGGGAATAATGATAATCTCTATTACATAGCCGGCGACCTCAACGCCAAACACAGAAATTGGAGCAATTCCATCGATAACTATAGAGGGACAAAATTAAACAAATGGGTCTATGAAAACGAGTTTAAATACAACTTTAATTTATACCACTCGGAAATTCCATCTTTTCCCCAGTCTTTGTCTTACCTAGACTTAATCATTGCTGACCATAGACTAACGGTAACAAATAAAATCAACGACACTCAAGTACCAGTTATAAATTTCGACAGCGACCATAGGGGACTAATCACCGACATTAAAATAAACGACTCATCATCTATCGATTTCGAGGAAAATCAAGAAACTAACAAATTCAACTTCAATAAAACAAATTTTCAAAAGTTTAAAACAAATATAAATGCAAATTGTAATTTAAACATTTCGGCTAACCAAAATTTAAACAATAATGAAATAAACAATGCTATTGAAAACCTTGAGAAAGGAATCCAAAAAGCCATTGAAAAATCCACTCCACGGTATAAAAACTCAAACTCGGTTGATAAATTTCTGAATAGAAAAATCAAACATCTACAAAAAACAAAAAGCTTCTTGATTACCGAAATCAATCGATATTACAGACAAAATCTAGACAGACACTCAAACGACTTTTTCAATCTAAAACTATTATTAGCTGAGGTGAAAAGAAAAATATACTATGAATTTCAATGCTCGGAAAATAATTACTGGGAAGAAAAAATAAGAAACATTCCTTTAAATGTTTCTTCAGAAACTTTTCCTCAAATTAATAAAATCTTTAGAAAAACTGAATCTTCGGCAATCCCAGATATTATTAAAATTCCGAGCAATAACATTGAAATCATAAGAAATGTTAACCTAAACCCAGACAACATAACAAAAGACGAATCAGGTAAATTCCTGATCACAGACAAAGACGATAAACTAAACATAATAGGTTCACATTTCGAACTCATTCACACACAAAACAAAGACTTGGGATTAGAGACAAGAAATAGAACAATTGAAGATATTTATAATAATCTTAAGAATGAGATCTATAGAGACACACTGTCTAACAGATCTATTCAAAACTTTTCTATAGATAATAATTCACTAGACCCAACCTTTTGGAACAATGAATACCCGTTCACAAATTATAAAGAAACAAAACTCATATTTCGGAAACTGAACAACAAAAAAACCACAGGTATCGATGGAATTCCAAATATTATTTTAAAACACCTCCCCAAAAAAATTATAGCCTATTATACTATTATATTTAATAATTCATTAAATAACCACTATTTTCCATCAAAATGGAAAAAAGCGAAGATTATAGCCATCCCCAAAAAGGACAAAGACCCCTCACTTTTGACTAGCCTACGACCAATTAGCCTTCTTCCTAATATCGGAAAGGTACTAGAGATTATCATTAATAAAAGAATCATTTCGGCCTCACAAGAACGTAACCTCATACCTGAGAGCCAATTCGGATTCAGATACAAGCATTCTTGCATCCACGCAGTTAGTAGACTAACATCTGAAATATGCTGGGCGTTGAATGATAACAAATGCGTTGGGGCCTGCCTCGTGGACATAGAAAAGGCGTTTGACTGCACGTGGCGGGAAGGCCTGATTGCTAAGCTGTTAAAAGTACACCAGCTGGATAAGGACCTGGTTAAAATGATCTTTAATATGATTGATGAAAGAACCTTTGTCATCGCTGACAAGGGAGCTGAATCGTCCATTGTATTCAAGGTCACCCAGGGCATTCAGCAAGGCACGGTCACCTCCCCCATTTTATTTAATTTATTTACAAGCGATCTTGTAAATGCCAACAAGCTAAATAAAGGAAACGGCTCAGGTGCGTTGGCTTATGTCGATGATCTAATTGTTTACACAACAGGTTCCAAAATTGAAGAAATTGAATCCAAATTGGAGCGGCTGGTAGGACTGGCTCACGCTTATTATAACAGGTGGAAATTAAAGATAAACCTGGATAAATGTGAGACTATCCTATTCAGACCTCCAATAACAAATAAAAACAAATACCTCATCTCTGGTAAATGGAAACAATTCCAAATCAGAGTTAACGGTATAGATATTCCTCACAAAAGAGAAGTTAAATATTTAGGCATCACTTTAGACGACCGCCTGTTGTTTAATAAACACTTAGATCACAAATTGATGAAAGCCAATAAGGCGTTTATGGCGCTCAAGGAATTATTCTTTAACGCGAATATCGATCCAAAATTGAAAATAATGAGCTACTGTACGTTTATAAGACCTGTCATCACATACGGATGTAGCGTTTGGTTCAATCAAAGCGCATCCGCGATGGAAACCCTTAGAATTTTCGAAAGAAAATGCCTAAGGGCGTGCACAGGCTTGTACAGAAGCCCAGAATCAAACTACCTGAAATATATTTCAAATTCAAAATTATATGATTCGGCCCAAATAAGCAGAATTGATTGCTTCATTCTAAATTTAATTCGTAAATTCTACATTCAGGTAGTTAAAGTAACAGAGAACAGTTTAATCTTTGGATCGGTATACCCGAACGAACTATACCTTGAGAAAACCCTTCAAACGGGTTTTATACCACCTGAAGCGTTTCCCTTTCTGGACGCGCGTGGGTATATACAGGACAATAATAAAGTTCCTATCCTATACCATTTAAGTAGAAATAGGAACAATAAAAAATTGTTAATTGATCCGCTCCTAGATATTAGACAGCTAAATTCCAACTGGCGATACAATAAAGCCTTTTTCAGAAAAAAGTGGAAGGGAGAGGCACGCCTTGAAAAATGCTGGTGGCTGGACCAGTGACTGGACACTGTTAATTTTATTATTATTATTATCATATCTAAAGTTAAAAAAAAAAAAAAAAAAGAATATGTAAATAAAATGCAAATTTTATAAAACCTCTTCACCCCCCCCCCCCCACTCTTACTATCCCTCCTTTTGTTCCTTTCTCTTGTGTACAATACCTACCTCTTTCTTTTCTCTTCTTTCCTCTCATAGAATAGCAAGGTTTCTCAGCTTTTTCCTTGCAAAAACCAATGTAAACCTTATTTTTATTCAATTTTTGAAAAAACCAAACTGTTAAAAATTTGTAAAGAAAAAAAAATGTAATTATAAAAAATAACCCCGAATGCCAGGCCGGCAATGTAGGTTAGATCAAATATATTAACACAAGGTCCTAAAATGTTAGGGGACCTAATAAAAAAAAATCATATGTATATAAATTTGCTTAATAAACTGACATTTAAAACTAAAAAAAAACCATGATCATTAAGGTGGTTATTTCATGGCGAGACCTGTCCATTGCACTAAGGACGGGTTGACCCGTGCGATTGCCCCAAATGTGGGCAACTCGGGCGCGCAATTTTTGGTAGTCGGGTCTGCGTTCGCGCTAACCCGGACATATAAATAATCAAGCATATTTCTATAATAAATATATCTAAATTTTCCTATCATGGTCCAATTTAGATTTCTATATATTATAACAATAATCTTTTTTTTTTTTTTTTCATCTCTCACATGTTCGGTTAGAAATCTTAACTCTACCTCTATCTGGAATTATACCTCGTGAGTTTTTTTATCTTGAGACAAACTTATAACTCAAAAACAGTGTATGAAAAAATACAGACAGTCGTGGGACTGTCGGTAGAAGCTTTGCTTCTACGTCGTTGATATGCATTGTCCATTGATTACAAATAATAAAATAATAAATATAAAAAATATTGAATAAAAAAAAAAATCAATTATAATAATGAAATAAGAAGATGTCGGAAACAGATTTTTTTAAAAAAAATTTAAAATTTTGGATATACTTAAAATTAAATAAATAAAATATTAATTAATAAGATAATAATATAATAATTCTTTAAAAATATTATTATATTAAAATTAGGGAATTTAATAATTCTTTAAAAATATTATTATATTATAAAGAATTATTTTAAATTCTACCCTATTAATAAAAATTGAAATATAGTTTAAATGAAAACATATTTCTTGCTCTAAAAAATTAAAAGTATTTTTTACTATTAAAATATAATTTGAAAATATTTTATAGTAGTTTAAGAAGAATTATATCTGGCTTTGTTTTAACACGAATACTTTTGAACACCCTCCGATATTTTATAGTACAGTTTATTAAATTTAAAGTATTTTTTTTTTTTTTAGTCATGCTGAAGTACATATATTTTATAATAATATAGATATCTATTTATATATTTAAAATAAATTTATATTCATAATTTTTTTACTTCTTCAGGTATAATGGACGCTTATTATCTAACAGCGCGCCGGGTTAACAAAATCAAAACTTCCCATACATTTACTGACAGTTAATGAAATATTCGCTAGATGGGAGCAGCGCAGAAGGTGATATTAATTTTTTTATAATTTTTAATGTTTTTACTAAAATTTCAAAGAAAAATAATAAAATCTCTACTGCTTAAACTATTAATAAATAATATGTTATTATTTTAGTTATAATTTTATTATTAAAAAATGAAGAATAAATTTGTAAATAATTATTGAATAATTTAAAATTCTTGGAATGTAAATTATTAGCAACTTGTACATTAATAGAGAGAGGAGCCGATTTAAGCATACTTACCTGGCGCAAAATTTACCATGATCATTAAGGTGGTTATTTCATGGCGAGACCTGTCCATTGCACTAAGGACGGGTTGACCCGTGCGATTGCCCCAAATGTGGGCAACTCGGGCGCGCAATTTTTGGTAGTCGGGTCTGCGTTCGCGCTAACCCGGACATATAAATAATCAAGCATATTTCTATAATAAATATATCTAAATTTTCCTATCATGGTCCAATTTAGATTTCTATATATTATAACAATAATCTTTTTTTTTTTTTTTTCATCTCTCACATGTTCGGTTAGAAATCTTAACTCTACCTCTATCATACTTCGTCAGGATTATTTCTGTGAATATGGCATCCGACGTGATCACCATGATAGACCCGAAAGATTTCGAAGAACTTAAGCTTACTGTTAAACGCTTAACAGAAGAGAATAAGAAACTGCGAGAAATCATCGCAGACAAATTCAAACTGGACTTCCAGCAGGAAAACGAAGAAACGGAGAGGGCCCAAATGGAACACATCATGACGACCGGCATTGAAAAAGACAAACGCGATACCAACTGGACTGAAGATATGGACCAAGAAAAAGAAGAAGAAAGAATTAAAACAGGACAACAAATCAAGCGACCGCTTGATGACCAGCCTCTCGGACAGCCCAAGAGGAAGAGGAACGAAAATACACCTCCTCAATCGACCCCCGCAATCAAAAGGACTACCCCACTGGAGATAACTACACCAATGCCGAAAAAGATAAACGGTAAACCTCCACCTATTATATTTCAATCAATCAATCAGCAAGAAATAATTAGATTTCTTACTGATAAATTCAACTACAAAAAATTCATTATAAAAAAAAATAATAAATTTAATAGTACGCTCCAAATTGAAAACTTGGAGATCCACAAAAAAATGCTCACCCTCTTAAAAGAACGACAGTATGCGTTTCATACTTTTACACCAAAAAGTGAGAAGCCGCAAACTTTCGTTCTTAAAGGCCTATCAACCAACACCACGGTCGACGAGGTTAAAGAAGGTCTAACCACTAAAGAAGCAGAAAATTTGAAACTCACAAAAATCGAAAGATTTAAAACGAGGGCTTCAAATAAAAATGGCACAGAATTGCCCATCTTTCTGGTTCAAATAAGTCCAGAAAGCAGCGTATCGGAGTTATTCAAAATAACTTCGATACACTACCAAAGGGTTAAATGGGAAAGGATAATCAAAAAAGATCTAACGCAGTGTAGAAACTGCCAACGCTTCGGACACGTTAGTTTTAATTGTTTTCTGAATTACCGGTGCGTGAAGTGCCCGGACAATTCACACGTACGCGGACAATGTCCGATCAAAACCGACGCCGCGAAAGAAGCCCTGAACTGCGTCTCCTGCGGACAACAGGGACACCCTGCATCCTGGCATGGATGCCCGAAGGCTATAGTAATAAAGAAAAAAATTGAAGAAAAAAACAAGAAAATGAAATCAAAAGAAAAAATAAACTTGAAAGTATCCGTCCGGCGGCATGGGGAGCCAGGCCCCCGGCAGCGGCTGCCCGACAACCGGAGAAGACGGACGCCCACCCACCACGTGCAGCCCCTCCCAATGGTCAGGAAGCAAGGCTCAAATACCTAGAAGAGCAAGTGAAGTGCATTTTTGAAGCCGTGAAGCAACAAAACGACAACTTCGCTAAGATGTTTGCCAGCTTATCCTCAATACAGGCTTCAAAATAATTTCGATAAATATAAACTCTCTTGCCTCAAAAAATAAGCAGGCAGACATATTGCGAGCTTCAGAAAGGTATGTACCCGATGCTATTTTGGTGACTGAAACTAAATTAAATAGTAGTGACAAATTTGAATTCGAAAAATATGACTGTATCAGGACCGATAGAGGCACTCGCACTAGAGGAGGGGGTACAGCTATCTTGATAAAAAAAAATATTAAATTCAAGCAAATTCTAAATCCAAAATTAATGTTCAACACCTCTTTAGAACACACAATCATCAAAATTAGTCTTAAAGACAACACAAATTTAATTCTAGTATCAATTTATAGTTCACATAAAAATGAACAAAATTTTATTAAAGAAATAGACAACCTTTTCGGCACATTAAAATTAGGGAATAATGATAACCTCTACTACGTAGCCGGTGACTTTAACGCCAAACATACATGTTGGAGTAATTCCACCGACAACTATAAGGGGACAAAATTAAATAACTGGATCAATGATAACGAGTTTAGATATAATCTTAAATTATATCACTCGGAAATTCCATCTTTTCCTAAATCTTTGTCTTACCTAGACTTAATTCTTGCAGACCAAAGAATAACAATAATAAATAAAGTCAACGACAGACAAGTACCAATAGTACATTTCGACAGCGACCATAACGGACTAATAACTGATATTAAATTAAATAATACTCAATCTATTGATTTCGAAGAAAACCAGGAAACTCATAAATATAACTTCAATAAAACTAATTTTCAAAATTTTAAAAATTTTCTAAATTCAAACATCACTTTAAATATTTCGGCACAACACAATTTAAATAATAGAGAGATAGACAATGGCATCGAAATCCTTGAAAAAGGTATTCAAAAAGCCATTGAAAAATCTACTCCCAAATATAAAAGAAAAAATACTATTGATAAATTTCTGAATAGAAAAATCAAGCAGTTGCAAAAAAGAAAAAGTTTCCTGATAACCGAAATCAATAGATTTTACAGACAAAACCTTAATAGACAATCAAACGAATTTACTGACCTTAAACAATTGTTATCTGAGGTGAAAAGAAAAATATATTATGAATTTCAACGCTCGGAAAATAATTACTGGGAAGAAAAGATAAAAAATATACCAATTAACGTTTCATCAGAAACATTCCCTCAAATCAATAGAATATTTAGAAAAAAGAAATTTCAATAATCCCAGAAATTATTAAAATTCCGAACAATAAAGTTGAAATCATAAGAAATATTAACTTAAACCCAGATAATATAGACAAAGACGAATCAGGTAATTTTCTAATTGCAGACAAAGACGATAAACTAAATATAATGG